>LPNX010812931.1:170899-237293 GCA_001517045.1 Pseudotsuga menziesii
ACATTGGCACCTGCATTAGCTAAAGCATCAGCCTTAGTATTCCTTTCGCGATAAATGTGCTTGTAATCAAATTTAACCAGTAAGTTAGAAATTCTAATCACCTCATGTAGTATCTGAGTAAGAATAATGTTGTTAATTCTAAACTTACCGAATATCCAATTGATCACCGGCTAAGAGTCCTCAAAGACCTGCAATGTTTGAACCCCCTACTTTAAAGCCAAAGTGATAAGCAATTTTAAAGCTAGTAGCTCAGCAAAGTTATTGGTACCCAACCCCAAACCAGCAAAGAAAGCAAAGGAGTGTTCATCAGATAAATACAATATACCACCTACCCCACAAATCTGAGGTACTCCTGCTACCGAACCATCAAAATACCCCCAAGTTGATTCTTTGTCAATTTGTTCATTGGCAACCATTCTTAAATTCAACACTCTGTTATCCAAAGGATAAGCATGCAATA
The DNA here is from genome assembly GCA_001517045.1 of Pseudotsuga menziesii. NCBI lineage: Eukaryota > Viridiplantae > Streptophyta > Pinopsida > Pinales > Pinaceae > Pseudotsuga > Pseudotsuga menziesii. The sequence continues at coordinate 171,360 of LPNX010812931.1, forward strand.
ATCCCAAACATAAAGAAGTAACCACAACATACTTAGGCTGAATATCTTCAAAACAACATTGATTCCGGGCCTTCCAAATGAACCAAGATACAATAACAGGTAAATACCTATACCTAGCCTCAGCATGCAAAATCCAGTTCTTCACACATTCTAAAACTGATGTTCCATACGAGAAATTGTTATAACTAAGCTTATATTCAATTTCTGACCAAACTCTCCTGGTGAATGAACATTCAAAACCAATATGATGATTAGTTTCAGACTCCATTTTACAAAGATAGCACCAGCCCGGTCCTTCTCTACCTTTCCTACACAGTACATCCCAAGTAAGTGCTTTCCCTGAAAATAAAAACCAGCAATAGATTTTTATTGTAGTGGACATTTGAGTTTCCATAGCCACTTCCACCACCAGAAACATTCCATCTCATTCCTGTCGTGTTCCTGTCATGAATAAGATGAAGATAACCAGCTTTAGGTGTGTACTTACCATTTTTATAAAGACTCCAAATCATCTGGTCATCCTCAGTTGAAATTCTAACATGGCTGGAAGTCAACAATGCTACATAAGAATTCCAAATGACAATTTCTTGGTCATCAAAATCAAAAAAATCTGCATTCAGCCAACCCTGATTCTGAAGGAATGTTGTACTAGTACAAGCAATATCTTTGATCACAAAAAACCCAACTGAATGAAGTTTATCAATCATGCAATCAGGTAAAACATGCCTCCATTTGCACCCTAGACAAGGATCAATGCCTATACGTACCTCAGTTCCAGTCCCAATTCTCCAAACAAGAGCCTGTCCTATAAGATCACAAGACTAGAGAACCGCTTTCCAGCATATAGAAATACCTTTTTTTTCTTTATACCAACCCTTATCCATGGTTCCGCACTGCTATCTGCACCCACAGTCCTGAACCAGTAATCAAATTCCACACACTTTTAGCAGCAAGTGATTTAGCAAAATAGGCAGGTATTTTCAAACCCCAACCTCCCAAAGACTTGGGGTTGGCCAGAACATTCCATGAAGACCACGGTAAACAAGAAGTCTCATTTTTACCAAACCATAAGAATTTGAAACAAATCTTCCTGATTCTTTCAATAATTCCAACAAGTATCCAAAAGTGCATCCAGTATATAGGGATGGCCTCAAGTACAAACTTGACCAGAACGAGTTTTCCTCCCTTAGATAACCATCTAAAACTCTGGTTCTTTAATCTCTTTTCCACTTTTGAAATGAGCCAATCCCAATCTTTCAACAGATATCTGCAAGGTTTTAAATGAAAGCCAAGATATTTCATACCAGACTCAATCTTATCAACATTAAAAGAACATATGTTCTAAATTGAAATCAACTCAGATTATTCCAATCCATAATAGTAAAAGGAAGATTTATCCTCATTAATAATCATACCAAAAGCTTTACAAAAAACCATCAAGACCTCATATAAAGTTGATAAGGAATGATCAGATCCATTAGAAACCAAAATTATATCATCCACAAACAAAACATGAGAGAGTATAATATTGTTACCAAAAGAGATACCTAATCAGACCTTCAACCACAATAAGAAAAAGAAGGGGTGCCAAAGGGAAACCTTGTCTAAGTCCTCGACCAACTCTAAAAAAAGTGGAAGCCACCCCATTAATAAGAACATCAAATGAAACTAAAGAAATGTTGCTCATCACCCAGGTTATAAAAGGTACAGAGAAACCTATTTTAGTCATAATTACCTACAAATATGTCCAATTTACACAATCATATGCCTTAGATAAATCAATTTTAAGCACCACAGATTTCATACCCTTACAATGGATGGAATGCAAACCTTCCTGAATAATACCAACAGCTTCATGAATCTGTCTGCCAGGAAAAAAAACAAACTGTTCTTTAGAAATAATCCTCCCCAAAATCTTTTTAATGCATGTAGAAATGATTTTACCAATGATCTTATATATAAAATTACATAGAGATATTGGTCGGAAATCATCAAATGACTTAGGAGAATCAGTCTTTGGAATCAAAGCAATAAAGGTAGAGTTAAAAACAGCAGAAATCTTTCCACTGATCCTCAAATCTTCAATAAATATTAAAAGATCACTTCCCAAGACATCAAAAAGTGCTCTGTAAACTTCCACCGAGATCCCATCAGGACCAGGGCTCTTATCAATTTTACTGATAGTCAAAATAGACTGAATTTCCTCAATAGTAACAGGAATCATAAGTTCTAAGTTTTCATTTTCAGAAATATTAGAAGGGAAATTTTCAGAAATTTCCAGAATTTTAGGCAAATGAAGACTATCATCTTCTTTAAATAGGGATTCAAAGTGATGAATAGTCGCCCCAGCAATAGACTCAAACCCCTCAACAATGTTACCTCTATCATCTGCTATTTTCCATATAGAGTTAATAATTTTTTTGTGATTGGCAAATTTATGGAAGAAAGGGGTATTATCATCACCACAGAGCAACCAAAGAGCCCTACTCTTCTGTCTAGCTTCATTTTCTCTATCTAACAAGATTTTTCTCCTCCTAGATTCCAACGCATACAGAGAAGCCTTATCCTCATCATTAGCATAACCAAAACCAATTTTGGTACAAGCATCCAATAATAAACCTTCAATCTCAACTAAATCTTTAGTATCTTGTTCTTTCCTTTTAACAGACTAGCAAATAGCCACATTTTTAATCAATTTAAGATTAGCATGAAATTGAGAAGCAAGGGACAAAGCAGAATTCTCATCATAAACCTTCCAAGTATTTTTCAATAAACTGACCAAATCCTCATGATCCAGCCAATGTGGATTAAACTTGAAAGGAGTATGTAATTTCTTATCCTAGCCCAAAATCTGAAAGAAAACATGCAGATGATCTGAATCCCCCCCGCACCCCACCCACTGGCGAAAGCAAAGCCCAAATTCCAAAAGATCAACAGAGATCAACATTCTATCGAGACGTTTACAAATATTCTCACTACCCACTCTCCTATTAGTCCAGGTGGGTAAAATCAAATTAGGCACAATATCCACGAGTCCATGATCATCCATTAATTTTGTAAAAAAATCAGACAAACAATCACTTCTGGCCCTATCTCCCCAAATCTCAGATAAACCCAAGAAGAAATTCAAATCCCCACCCAAAATAATCTTGGTACAAATAGTGCTCAAAAGCTCCAGGAGATTGTTCCAAAACCCTTCCCTCTCAACATAAGGTCCATAAATATTGAGAAAACAAATCTCCAATTGAAGTTCAATAGAATAAAGAGTAACACATAATCTCGACTCCAAAGCCTAGGAATTCAAGAAATGAAAAACACGATTTTTCCAGCCTGTTATAACTAGATCTTGTTCTTAGTTTATCTCTTTCTTTTGTCCTAATTTTCAACCGTTGGTTTAAAATGATTTTATATTTTATGTTGATTTTAAGAATTTTTGACAATCAATAATTTTGGTTGGAATTGATACTTTTAATGGTTGAATCATTTCATTATTTTAGTTTTAAGGTTTGTCTTTTGGGCTTATTAGTTAATATGTACATCTTTAAGCTTTCAAAAACTTATAATAAAAGTTCATTCCGAGTTTTGATTTATAATCTAACTCTCATTTTTGAGTCCTTTGTCAAATATTTTCATGAGGAGATTCCTGTAGCAGCTCTATTTTTCCTGTTTTTGTCATTGTCATTGGGAGCAGATTACGAGGAGATGGAAATGAATTAAGGAAAACCAAAAGAGTTTTTTGTCCACAAAAGACTCATTCACAAAAACCTCTCTCAGTTTTGCAACAGCTATTATCGTTTGAAAGATTCGAATTCATCTTTGTGGCCTATTTTCANAGATTTTTTTGTCCACAAAAGACTCATTCACAAAAACCTCTCTCAGTTTTGCAACAGCTATTATCGTTTGAAAGATTCGAATTCATCTTTGTGGCCTATTTTCAGGGTTTGAATTATTTAATAATTTCCTGTTTTAGTCACAAATTTGCAGAACATATTCTGATCAATTGAAGAGGAATTTTGAAACACCAAGAGAGGTGTTTGTTTATAAAATACTCATTTCAAAAAACCTCTCTCAGTTTTTACACAGGTGTTTCGGATCGAGAGATATGAAGGCGTCTTTGAGACCCAAATTTCCCCAAATCCGATTTGCTATTTTTGGGTTAATTATCTTTAAAGATTTTGAGTTATCATGTAACTAATTGATGTAACTGTTTCAAATTTCGACCTAGAAGGTAGTTATGGAACTACTTTACTTTTGTAATGATAAAAGGAAGACAAACATACAGTTTTGAGGGGGGATTTTTCACTCAAGGAGAGGCTTTGGAGCTTTGATTTCTCAAGCTAGCACTTATAACTCTTATGTAAGTGGATGACTGTTATTGATTATATATAAACTGATAAGCCATTTTACTTGCCATGCTTTTTCATTTCTGATCTGTTTGATTGCTCAGTCTACAATTTCATTTCTTGTTTAAGTTTTATTCATGTAAATGCTTGTAGCCTGTGGGTGGAATTAGTATTTCATGTGTAATGTTTATGGCTTATTGGGATGTGTTTGATCCCCAGTTTATCCAATTTGCATGATTCAGTTCTGTATTAGTTTGTGGATGTTTATTTCCTCCTTGATTGATGAAGTTTTCAACCAAAACCATAAAAACCTGTTTTATTTAATTTTACTTTTGAGATTGTGTTGGCTTGTTCTTCTGGTAGTCTAAGAACAATTTCTGGCACAAACATCTTTGGCGCCGTGGCCGGGGACGAAGCTGAAGTATATCTTCCCTGGGATATCATTATTCTTCTGATTTTGAGAGGTGAACAAAGTCAGAAAATCTTTTAGACTACAAGTTTTCNTAGCCCACAAGCAAACCCCCTGATCTACCTTGAGCATCCACAGGAAAAAAAAAAGGTCCGACCTGGTAGTAAGAACTCCATATTACCAGTAAAAAGTACCCCATCACCCATAGTTTCTTGTAAAAACAGAACATCAACAGACTGCTCAGACACCAGCCTACAGATAGCTAGTTTTTTAGGTTTACTAGCTAAACCCCTGCAATTAAGGGTCATAACTATCATAATGAAACCTTACAATGGGCATCCACTTCTCTAAGTGCCCCAAAAACATCAGAAAGATCAGAACCTAAAACAAGCTCAGCCTGATTGGTAGAAGTCAAAGGTCTCCTAAATCCAGCGAAATAGACCGAGTCCAACAAAACCTTTGAACTGGATCTGAGAAAGTAACCAGACCTAGATTCTTTAAAAACCTTGATAGGGGAAATAAACCCTAAGCCCTTAAGACTGGAGTCTCCCAAAGTAAATTTATCCAAATGATCCACTCCTGCCTCCATAAATTTACTAAGAACATTACCCTCCTCAAAATCAACTAAATAATTCAGACTCAAAGGTTTAAGTGAAGAGGCACATATCTCCTTGGAAATAGAATCAACGGTTTCCACACAATCATCAGAAATCAGAGGCAATGGTACTGTATCAGCAACAACTTCCAAAGGTTGACTACCAACTCGGGAAAGCTGGGGAAGTACAGGTTCGGCAGGAAAAATAGAATTTTTAATTTGGCAAACAAATTTAGACTTGGGAGTAGTGGCTAAACGTTTTTTCAAGAAAGGTAAATGACAGTGGGCTAGCAAATGTCCATAATGATGACAATGATTGCATCGAAAAGGCAACCCTACATAATCTAAGGGTTGGGAAAAAATAGTCTCTCCTTTCTGAATGGCAATATCTTTAGCAAGACCATTACGCAAGTCTAACAGAACCAAAACTTTCCCCAGACAGCATATACCATTCTCTAAAAAAGATAAATCGGCCTCAAGGAAAGTCCTAATTGCATCACCAATCAACTTAAAAAATTCCACAGACTAGTACTCGAATGGCAGATTGGGCAATTTAACCCATATGGATAAAGAGCTATACCTCTCAATACGAGGGTCAAAAAGAGGCGTTCAACACTTGAGGAAGAGTCCCGAGTTCTCCCATTTCCAGACACCTTTCAGAGTGACGTCTACATCAACTGGAGTCTGAAACTTGAAAGCCAACCAGCCCCGAGGAAGAATGAAGATTTCCGAACATAGACTAACCTCCCGCGTCCAAGTATCAGAAACCCATCTGTGTAACCCATCAGTACAACCTGCCCACGAGGGTGAGAGCATTGGTGAGAACAATCTTATTTAATGGAACATCCTCACCCACCACCACCAGCAAGGGTTTGTCCATTTTACAGACACATTTACTAATTCTCTTTCTAGTACCCTTCTTCGAAACAAATTGTTGATTCAACACATCACTATTAACAACCTCAAAAGGAACAGAATCCCCGCAACCTGCACAAGGATCCTCATCTACCAACTGAGAGGGTTTTTGGAAGGCAAACGAATACAAGGAACAATCAACACCAGAAGTGTCCTGCACGGGAACATTCACCAAACCAAAAGATGGAGACACAACAGGTCCAGTCTTTTCAGTAACCGCAAATTCTTTCCCATCCCTCGAAAAAGATCTATCAACTATAACCTTATCCAGTAGTAAACCCGAGTTCTTCACCTTCTCAGGAGAACAACAATTAAAAGAAAAATCAGGTGGCTTCTCCAGATCAGGCGACCTCGCCGCCAATAGAGACTTCGAAATCGCACAATCCTCAGAAACCTTCAAAGGGACCACCCTCGAGGAATTGAAAACCCAGTTATGCTGAGGAGAACACACTAAGGCTTTAGCCTCCCTCAAATACATCTCAAGAGCAGAAAGGCAAACCCCAGAAATCTCCGCTCAAAAACCCAAGTTACTAGGAGGAAACCAGCAGAATAGCTTAAAGTTAAGAGAAAATGCATAAACTCGGTTCATACAGTCAAACAATCCATCGCCAGCACCAATAAAAAACTACACTTCAACACCATACCAATAAACCAACATTCAACACCAAAATAACTCCAAAAAAATCAGTTCGGACAGTAAATCAACCCATCTCCAACACCAAGGACAATCTGCATTCCAACACCATACCCATAATCTAGCAGTCAGCTTTGATATAACTCCAAAAAATTAGAAATGCAGACCCACGAAAACACCACTTGGAATCCCAAGATAATCCAAAGAAGAAACCAACGAATGATGTTTCCAACAAATGAAAAAGAAAAACAAAGATCGGGCAGTAAGACAACCTGACTCCAGAACCAAGAAGATTAATTAAAAACTCATAAATGCCAAGATCAGCCAAAAATCTCCAATCCAGATGTCCAGCTGAACAAAACCCAAAGTCTCCAGGTGTATGATGTGAGTAATTTCGAGTCCGACCTCCAAATCACATCCAACCATCGAAGTACGTTCTGTAATAAAGTCACAACCACCTTGATCTAACGGCAGAAAAAATCCAAAATCCAATGGCTGCATGCACCAGGAGAACGATCCAAAGGCTAAAAAGCAAAGACTAAATCGATCCATTGACTAATCGCTCTAAGAATCGATCCAACGGCTAATCTCTAGTCAAGTAATTCGCTCCAACGGCTAATCGCTCCAAGAAAACAAATCCCCTAGAAGGAATTATATTCTATTGACTTACAAGATGATTACTAATCACCATCTTTGTAATAACCCAAAAATTCGTAAAAATTTAAAAAATTTCATGTAACATAAAATGTCAAGGTGTCATTGCCAATGAACCATTAACTGTTAGCGGATATTTAAACAATTTAAAAATAACAAATAGCATTTCTTTTCTTTGGTTCTGTATAACTTATTGGCTTATATTAAAATACTATGTTAGTACTGTTAAACATAGCAGTTTGTGTTTTTCAGAAAGTGAGAAAAGAAATCCGCATATTAAACTGATGCTAAGTGTGTTATTGTCTTCTTTTGTCAAGTAGGAAAGAATCTTAGATGTGATCGGGGCTTACTTAGCTTACAGATAACGCAGTGGAATGATGGTTCTTTTACAGGTTCTACTAGGTAAGAAGCTTGTTCCAGTAAATATCCAGATCAAGAAATATATTCCACTAGCATAAGATAAAATGCTAGTAATTTAAAAAATGTTTGTTTGCAACTTGACCCTGTAAGAGGTAACGTTGACATTGCTAAGTCATCAAACTGCATAACGATGGTAAAACAAAACTGTGGAAGGATGGGTTATATGCATGTTTAGTTTACCACCCAAAATGGAATCCAATTAAGTCATCGTGTAGTTTTTAACTATTTACTTAAAATCTTCAAAATGAAATGTTTAAGAACACTTCTACTTCTACTCATAAGAAATTATGATCTAACGTTTTTATAAAAGAAAAGATATGTTTTGCATGCATATGACTATAATTACATATCTATCGTATAGCAATTGGAGTATGGTTTTATTCGTATTTATTTGAATTACTTGGTTTTCTTGTTTATAAAACTTTGCTTTCTATGAGCTCTTCTTTTCAAAAGATAACATTATACTTGTTTAAAGTATTTACATAATGACCCTTGCTCCAAGGTTCCTATAATTAGGTGTTTTCATAATAGATAAATTATCTATCTTGACCCTTAAACTACCTTTGTCAACAATCAGGCATTAGTTTACAATGGAGACTCTTATAAAAGAGTAGATAGGTTGCACGTACTTGTATTTCCAACTACACATTGTTGTGCAGAGATTGGTCTAAGGTGTCATTCATATTCGATTGAGTTCTTTCTTAAACTTTCAAACTCTACTTTAGTAACCTACTAAACCGTGTCTTCTCACCTCGTTCCCTAGTATATCCACCTAGCTTTAATTAAACTTTCAATTACAATTGTTATAAATTGTAAATTTCTTAATGTATTGTTATCATCGTATGTATTAGAGAAGATCTTGTAATTGTTTGTGCTATAGTTATCCCCTTCAAAGAAAATAATTTCCAAAGTATAAGAAATAACTTTTAATCTCCAAGATCTATGTGAAATACTTCAAGAGAGGATTAGATTACCCCTTTCAATGATGTTTTTACTATTATAAGTGTAGTCCTTTATTTATATTCTATAAACAAACGTAGTTAGAATGTGATTATTCTAACTTGTCTAATAGACAATATTAAGTAAAAACCATTTTGTTTATCCTATCGTCTTTAAAACTAAGAAGTTGACATAACAAAGAAAACAACATTATTGATAAAACAAAACATACCATTGATATGGTTTTGACTTTGCTTCGCAATGATTTGTTTGCAGATTGGAAATTAGTGTAATCGACTATAGTTCCAAACCCACGATTGTGAAAATAATTGGGGACACATGGTAGGTGATTAAGAAATTAGGTTTGTTGACTTTCATAAAAGTTGTCCAAACCCTATCTTCACGTTGTAAAGGGATTCTTTTGGTTGAGGAGCGACCGAGCTGGGAGCTCGTGGCCGCCATGGTTTTTGTGTTAAGTTCCATAGATATAAGCACCAGTCCTTCATACCCCCGTGAGCTTGTATAGGGTTGATAAAATATTGTTGCTTATAGGTATGTTCACTGTCAAAGAGGTATTTGAGTGTTGGAACTAGTTTCGTCGCCGTCTTGAGTGACTGTGAGGGTTTACTTATGGTGCAAAGTGGACAAGAATTTTCGAAGTGAAGAGTTGCATCTACATTTTACTTGTTTGGTTCCTCCTCGTGGTTTTATCCCTTCCAGTTCGTGGCTTGGGGTTTTGTTGCATACCGCGCAATCTCATTCCCAGGGCTTTACCTTCTCCAACGTGCCATCGAGCTGGGCTTGGGTGGCTTCCACGATTTCACCACTGCGCAGCTTAAAAGGTAAAACGCCTAAAATTCCTTTCAGTTAATAATTTACAGGGTTTTCATTATTATTATTTTTAAATAAATAACTAACAGCGCTACTGTGTTCTATGTGCAGGTTTCTCCATACTTGGACTTGAAGCTGGAAGAAAATTTACCCTCAATCTTCAGCATCAGCGCTCTCCTGGTAACCCTCGGTGACATCTGAGGGTTTTTCCTGCACATGTGTATGGTGGAAAGAAAAGAAGCACTGCTGTGATGGTTGATGACTCGACCATGGTTAATAGTTATGCTATTGTTCTTTTATTTTATAAGTTTTTAAAGCCCTAGGAGTTGTTGTAAGGAAAGGTTATGGCGACTGCAACCATGACTTCATGGTTTTGTTTGAGCCTTCTTGGCCTGAAAATGATATAGATGATAGTAATTTTTATATATTTGGCTCTAAGCCGTGACTGTATTGTCCAACCGTTGGGTGGTTTCTTGAAGATTTAATTTGGTTTTTACAGAGAAAAGAAATGACCGTAATTTTTAACATTTTCGAAACAGTTGAAGGGTTTTTCACTGCTACAATTTAAAGTTATAAAATTTTGGTTTTGTGACTTCTGTTTAGACTTGAAGAAGTCATTTTTGGTCAGGATTTTAAACCTAGACAGATAATATGAAATGCCACAGGCCATACTATACTCGTTCAGTTTCGTTTCAGCTTAGGGTTGTTTTCAGCATTATTTCAATTGGGTTAAAATTTAGGTATAAATGGTTTATGGCAAATATTTATTGGTATTTACTTCTTTGATGTACAAAGTTACTAGATTAATAAGATATTATGTTTCTTGTTAAAAGATTACATTTGAATAATCTATAGTTATGTAATTATTTTACTAGCAGTAAAATTAATTATTACTGTAGTCAAATCTGGAAAAGTTCTGCTAGGTTTTTATATTATAAAATAAAATGTAAATTTTTTTTACCCTAGAGTGATAATACCCATCTCTTGCAAACCCTAGATATTTCTAGAGGTTTACAACGTTAATACCTTTTGTTTACAGTAAACCTAGTTTAAATGTATGACTAACTAGGTAGTTAAATAACCTAAAACATTGTGTACTAGGTTAAACCCTAAGTAAATATTTTACTATTCTTATACTTATTTATTTAAATTTATTTATTGAATTTATATTATGTGTTTTACTAGTTTTGATTTTGTAAATATTATACATACTAGTGCTTATTATTTAAATTTATTCTTACCTGTAATTAGATATTTTAGATACTTTAAATAAACAGGACAAATACAACTAAACTTCTATAATTAGATTACATAAAAACCTGTAGAAGTAATTATTTACATCTGCATTCAAAGTTATTGAAATCTACTTATCTAAATTAAGCATACCTAATGTACTAGAGTACTGCCTTGTAAGAGGCGTGGAAAAATACAGTTTGAGTAATTTTCCTATCTATCAATTAACTTAGCAATATCTCTACTGTTTTATCATAATCTAACTAATTACTAACTTTCACAATATAAACAAACGTTCTTTCTTTATCCTTAACAATGATAAAATAACAATATACTAATCTTGAGAAACTCTTAAACTTTTCTGAAACAATAAATAAAATAATAATTGAACCTAAACAAGTAGAACCTATAAAATAAATAAGGTGACAATAGCTTAAGGAGGTTGTTCCTCCCAACCAACTCCTGGAGAAAAGCTAGTCTACAATTTCTCAGGACCCCCGAGCTTGTCTCCTGGTCCTCCTAGTAGAGTACTGGGTGAGAGATGTAGTCTTGAGATCCTCTACAACTCTAATGAGTATTCAGCAGTAACTCAGTCCTGCTTACAGGAATAAGAACTTCAGCTTAGAATAACTGCCCAAGTTCAATCTTCAGCACTTATCCCCTCAAACTCACTTCAACCAGTCCCCTCCATCGAATTTCTCATGTGCACTTCATTCACTCAGAATGATCACAAATCCAGAATGAACAACCTCAGGGGTCTTCAATGGGAAGTTTTATATGAATGCCTGGGTCTTCTAGGTCAATTTTTACTTAATGAGCCACCTACTCCTGTTCCACTTTCTTGGGGAATCATGACCACAAATATAGGGAAGTTGCCACCTGCAACAGCTAGAAGTAGTTTGAGGATGCTGCCACTTGTCAATATGCTCTCAACCTAGTCTCCTCCACCAAGTGACCAGTAAACACTCATTTAACAGCTTCCCTAAGCTATTGTTTCATCTTTTATTTATTTAATAATAAAATATTCTGCAATACATTAAATTATCCTTGACCCCACTTGGTCGTTAATTACAAACTTTAACATAAAATATAACATAATGTTCTTCAATAACATAAAATTGTTTTGCAAATTGGGGCATGTGACAATCTTGATGGTGAGGGAAATAATGTTCCTTGATTTTCTTATAAATATGATGTGATGCAGTAACTGCTCTGGATTTGTTGATACAATATGAACATGAAGCAATGCGAGATGGCATGTGGACTTATTTTGTGATGATTAATGATTGACTATATGATTGTGAGTAGAAATATTACATGAATTCCACTCTGGGGCCTTCGAGGTTGATTCATTTTAGAAACTATGATCTTGTGGGAGCCCATAACTACAAGGGAGTATGGTCTGACAACATACTCACTGCAATTCAGATGCATAGTCGACCGAATTCCGGTGCGAGCGATGAGGCGAACAGAGGAGACCAAAATCTAGTGCTACCGATGAGGTCAAAATAGATACTAGAAGTAGACAAAAAGTCGGTGTAGTCAATGAGGTCCATAGACAGGTTTAGAAATTATGCTAACCATGAAGCTTCCAATGCCTACTGTACTGTCCGTCGACAGGTTACAGTAGAGGGTGTGTGCCATGGTGAGAGGGACCACCCAAAGTGTTAGTGTGAAGGGTTATGGAGGTTGCTCAAGTAGTATGATTCTCAGGGAGAGGATGAGTAAGGAATGATGGAGTTTTGGGGAGAATGAGTATGTATTTCTGTCTCGTTGAGTCGGTCTCGATTTATTATCTATTTGTTGTACTATTATGCCATGTTTATGTAGTGTATGATGAAATTAATTCATAACTTGTGTGAATGATTGCAAATTAGATCCTAGGAAATTAAACAAGAGCATGCTATAATTAGGGAGTCTGATCGTATTAGTGAAGGAGAATTCTTGCGTACTGGCCACATGCATAAGTTATTGTCTTCACACTAGTACTAATTATGTATATAGTATATTGATTAATTATGTATTGTGTTGTGCGTGATTCTGCTCAGTGTTGTGAACCTATCTTTGTGGGAAATATAACTTTGGGACAAAGTCTCCCGAAGGGGGAAAGTATGTAACACCCAAAAATTAATTACATTAGAGGAAATTTCAACTCAAAATGGGCCTTTTAAATTTTATTCAAATTCCATGTCATCATGTGTTAGCCAATGAAATTGCTTTAAATTTGAAATACCGTATAGGTCTTAAACACTTTTTTAATATAAATTTGGGGATAGGTATCATAAAAAAACTACTTTTTTTGTTTGTATTTTTGACATATCTCGCCGTGTTTTTACTCAAATTTCGATCGGGAGAGCTCGTTGGATGTGGAATTTAATTCTGCATCCAACGAGTACCCACTCGACATACTTTTGACGGGCCCCGTTACCCCAAAAACAAGAAATACCTGAAAAAACATAATGATGAGATATGTCAAAAATACAAACAAAAAAGTAGTTTTTTTTCTTTTCTCTCTCCAAAATTAATAAATATTATTTTATTATTTTAGCTATTATTTTATTAATTCATTTTAGGAGGCCCATTTTGAGTTGAAATTTCCTCTAATGTTAGCTAAATTAGGACATATTAATAAAGTAGGTATTGCTTAAATTGTGAGAAAGTGAATTAACAAATAAAGTTAGTTAAAGTTAGTTAACCTTGATTAGAAAAATGTAATATGCATGGAGGCCATGTGGCCCTCATGCAAATTTATTTCAAATTAAATAAATTATTGAATTTCTTGTATAAATGGGGCAATTGGGGCTGATGAGGGGTCTTTTCTGTTTTTTTATGCTCTTTGTTTGGGAGAGGGTTCTGTGAGTTAGGTGGAGATGGAGGTTTGGAAGATGAGGGTAGAATATGGTTCATATTATGATATTTGGTTGGCTTGGTATTACTAAGTGAGGGCCCATGGGCTCTCAATCTATGACTAAGGAGTTGGTTGGGAGGAGAGCGGTCCCACACGTGGTTCTGGCGTTGCCATTGTTGTTGGTCATCCTACCTCTATCGTACAACCTGTAAGTTCATAATTGTTAGCCATGTTTATCTCTTATCCTATTGGTTCTTGATTTAGTTTCTCGGGTAACATGTAAATTGGTTATGGCTATAGATATGGTTAAATAAATGATTAACTCGTAAATTCTTATTTTAAATATTATTTACATTTATTTACATTTCTGTCTAAATTTAGCAATCCTCATGAAAAAGAAATTCCTAATTCTAATATATAAATCTCATAAATAAATTTTATCTTTATAATATTGATGCTTAATGAGGTAGGTCCTCACAAAGTTGCCCACACTTCTAAGACACACCATACCGATGAGACTTTAATATTCAAGATCCATCTTAAAATTGTCTTAAGACCATCCTATTAATATTTTTTTCTTCAAAGGACATAACTTTGTGTCCATTCAAGGTCATAACTTTGTGTCCATTCAAGGTCACTCTCTCATATCTTTTTACTACCTCAATAGATTTCCAAACACGTCACATGACTTTCTCATAATTGAATTACACACTTAGCAAGGAGAATGACTTTCTACACCAAACCATTTCCAAATCTTTATCTTGCTTCATAACATGATTCACTTAATCTACACACAATCACTACATAGTAAGTAAATCTACTACCTTTAAAATCCATTATTCTTTTTGTTGTTCCAGGCTTCTAATACATTTTGTTTCACTTCACAACAAATCAATATATTTTACACCATTAGTTCAACTTAGTATTGTACAAGTTTTGTCCTTCGACAAGGAGGACATTCAACAACTTTCTTCCTTGAAACTACCCCACAAAGCATTCCACCACTAGTTCAAGCACTTCATCTTTTACATGCACATGTATTAGTACCAAAACCCGATTAAGGCAAAATACTATTTCATACTTCATTGGAAAGGGGTTCCCTTTTGGAAATTGGGGATGATATCCTCTAAGCAAAGAGGAAATTTCGAGAAGATGTTGTGTGCATTATATCGTTTGACTTAGTCAGAGTAGTTAAAATGATTAGAACATATTGTAAAAATATTTCTTTTCTATTAACTAACATTTAATTTAGTAAACTAGTTGAATGCTAAGAACAAATTGGGAAAAAATATTGTATTTTTTATCAATCAATGTTAATAAAATTATTTTAAACCCGTATTATTAGGCAAAATCATGGTTTTGTAAGAGTGATCTCTATGTATCCTAATAAAATTATTTTCAACCCATAATATTAGGCAAAACCATGGTTTTGTATGAGTAATCTCTATGTATCCTAAGCATATTTAAAATCAATTAATAAAGAGTGTATCCTAAACTAATGAAGAATGTATGCTAAAGTTATTTAAAGACACCAGTGTAGAGTTTAAACTTTAAAAGTAATTAACAGTCCACCTGTCCTTACTAATTCATTGTAAAACAAAACCATAATCCAAGCATATTTCACTGGTCACAATGAAAAACACAAAATCTGGAAATAAATATGGTTGAATGCCAGGTAGTCCAATGAAAATAAATAAATATGGTTGTATGCCAGGTAGTCCAATCAAAATAAAAATTGTTGAATGCTACATAGCCCAACAGAAATAACGGCAGCTTTCCTATGAAGTGTCATTTGAACAATCACCAACCCACTGACAACATTAAACATAAAAGGAAGCAGCCTCCGTTGAGAACAATTAATATTGGTTGCCAACCTATTGGAGTGAGGCGTTTTCATCACAATTTTAGCATAGAGACACCAACCATCCTTTGGCAGATCTTCAGTAGGTACTTATTGTCCAGTAGGTACTTATTGTCCAGCCTTGCTCTGTCCAACCATTAATATATTCAATCTCTTCCCAAGCCTTTGGGGAATAGAAGTTAGAACTGATTTTTGCAGTACATCTATGACTAAGAAAGTTAGTGCATATATGGTATGGAAGTAACTTAGTTTTTTAAAAACATCATTTACTTATAATACCTTCACACCTATGTAGTGAGGAATCACTCTACGTTTCTAGGAAACTAGCAGTTACAGCTAATTAATAATAAATTTAAAAACATCATTTACTTATAATACCTTCACACCTATGTAGTGAGGAATCACTCTACGTTTTTAGGAAACTAGCAGTTACCGCTAATCAATAATAAATTTAAGTCTTTTTTTTATTTTTTTTATATTATTAAATAAATAAATAATTATTTATTTATTTTACTATATAAATAAAATGTAAACTTTTAACTAATTGAAAATGGTTTTCGATCTTACTTTAAACTAAATTTATATATTACATTTAAATAAAAATTATCTTCATTTTTATTTTATAATAATTTAAATTTGAATATTTATACACCTTTGCAAATATCCTGGCATAGAATGTTTTGTAAACATGTAATATTCTAATACTTTTTAGTCATAGTTGACACAAAACTGAAAACTTACTCTATACATATAGCCATAGCCACCGATATAGGGACTATAACTTCTAAAAGTCTCCACTTTCGAATGAGGTGGATGGTAATCTTGATTTTATCATCTGCTGCTAAAAAGTTCTAGTTACAAGGGTAATACAAGGGATAAGTTAAAACATCCAATTTGTGTTAATGTTTCTTTTCTTCTCTTCTCGTGTTTTTTTAATTATTTAATTTTTATACTTTTTTAATATATATTATTGACCTTCTCAAAACCTGTGGTTTACTGCAAATTTGAGTGAAACTTCTAGACATATCAGATACTCTTACCCAAGTTTCTTACTTTCCCAATTTCCTGAAACTTGTGCAACATAGCTTCATACTCCTTATGGTTATTTGGTTTGTATTGTTGTTATATTTTCAAGAAAAACTTTGTCATGCTCGTTGCAATGGAGCTCTTTTATTCTTTGATTTTCTTATGAGTGTCCTTGTATGCTCTTTTATTCTTTGCTCTTCTTATAACTGTCCTTGTACTTCAATGAGGTATCTAAGCGGTCAAGCATCTAATAAATGCCAGAGCATTATTTTAGCCTTCACTTTACTAACTGGAAGTCAAATCACAAACAGAGCTTTTTTTTTTAACCTGTGAATATGGATCTTCAATTAAAACACCAAACTTCGGTGTTTTGCAAGGTACCTGTGTCATTAGAACCTCATTCCCTTTTTCTGTATAAGTTGACGTAATGTTCTAACCATACACTAAGAATTAGAAGGCAGACAAAGCAGAGCTCATAGGCTCGCTTACACAATGAATGGTCAAACCAATTCAATTGATTAATGTGAAATGATTACAATATCTAGATGTACCTTACCACAACAAACCAATAGCTAGATCCATAAGAAGTGGATCTGAAACCTCTTCATACTAAATATAGAAAGGACACATCAACCCTATACCTAGATACACGGCAAGCATTTCTACATTATTCCAACATACCCCCTTAATGTAGAAATGGATTTTCTACAACACCTAATTTCTGCCTAAGGATCTCAAAGTGAATCTTGCCACAGGTTTGGTAAATATGTCAGCGACATTATCACTTGTGTTACAATAAATAAGTTTAATTTCCTTAGACTCAATCTTTTCTCTGATAAAATGATGTTGCAGTGCAATGTGTTTTGTCCTTCCATGATAAACAGGGTTGTGTGCCAATTTGACCGCACTTTGATTATCACAATGTACTTTTGTGGGTTCTGTTTGCTTTTCTCCAATGTCTTCAAGAATCCTCCTCAACCAAACAGCTTCACATGTTGCACTAGACATGGTTTTGTATTCAGCTTATGTTGATGATAGAGAAATAGTTGGTTGTTTCTTGCTGTTCCATGATACGACTTCAGATCCAATGTTGAATGCATATCCTGTAGTAGATCTTATGTCATCTGGATTTTTTACCCAATCAGAATCAGAAAAACCTACCAATTGAACATCAAACTTATCAGTGTATAAAAGAACAAAGTTCATTGTCCCTTTCAGATATCTAAGGACTTTCTTTGCTGCTGTCTAATGGCTGTCATTTGGTTTAGCCATAAACTGGCTCAAAATGTTGACTGCATATGATATATCTGGCCTTATAGTAGTGAGATAATTTATACTTCCCACCAACTGTCGATACAAAGTACCATCTACATCCTTTAATCCATCTTGATTGCATAACTTCACATTATGTTCTAAAGGAATTGTCGATACTTTGCAATCATTCATATTAAATCTATTCAATATTTCCCTCACATACTTACTTTGAGCGATCATTGTTTTGCGAGATTCTCTCCAAACTTCAAGTCCCAAACAGTAATGTAATTCTCCAAGGTCTTTCATTTCAAACTCTTGTGACAGTTGATTTTTTATTTCTGTAATCAACTCACATGCATTCCCTGTAATGATGAGGTCATCTACATATAAAGATATCAAACAAATATTTCCTTCTTTATCTTTCTTCAAGTAAAGGTTAGGATCACTTTTGCTTTTAACTCAACCTTTATGATTAAAGAAGGTATCAATCTTTATGTACCATGACCTAGGAGCCTGTTTTAATCCATAGATAGCTTTCTTTAGTTTACATACAAGATGTTCATGTCCTTTCTGTACAAAGCCTTCAAGCTGAACTAAGTAGACTTCTTCTTTTAAATCACCATTTAGGAAAGCAGATTTTACATCTAATTGATGGATTTTCCATTTATGTGTTGTGGCTAATGCAACCAGAATTCTAATTGTGTTTAGTTTTGCTACTGGTGCAAAAGTATCTTCAAAGTCGATTCCCTTCTTTTGTGTATAGCCTTTTGCTACTGGTCTTGCTTTAAATCTTTCTATGCTACCATCTGATTTAAGCTTATATTTAAACAACCATTTACAGCCTATGGGTGTCTTATCTTCTGGTAACTCAGTCAATTCCCAAGTCTGAATTTTCATAATTGAGTTATATTCTTCATTCATTGCTTCAACCCATTCTGCTTTATCTTTGTCTTGTTTGTAATTCATTGGTTCACTGGTATTCATTATATTAGACATTAGAGCATAATTATTGTACCTTGGAGGGGGACGAATCTATCTTGTTGACCTTCTTAGCATTAAATTACCTGCAGGGGTTCCATCCATAATCCATTTGCTTTCTGTTGTGTCTTCCTCTGGACTTGTAGAAGTACTCATTCTGCTTCTGCTACTTTCATTGCTGCTTCTGCTTCTTTCACTATTGTTGCTGCTATTTTGTTCCTCCACTTGAAATAATGGAGAATTAATGAGACAGTTAGACGAACTAGAGTTTTCTTAATTAGATCCTATTTCCCCGGAGTTTGTTGTAACAGTTTTCTATCTTAGTTTCACTTAATATAAACGGATCGAGATACTCTCCGTAGTGTGTGGTTTTTTTCCAAACTGTTCTCTGTGCTCTGCTTTCTTCAGTTCGCTGCATACTCTACTTTTAACTTGGTATCAGAGCAGAACGTCTTGGGGTTTCTTTTGCAGAGAGAGGAGTTTGCCACTGCTCAGTACAGCGCAGGAAGGGAGCTGTAAGGTAGACGCGGAGCTGTGCTAGACGGTGCCGCCGAAGCTGTGCATCAAGTTATGAGGCATCTTCTGCCAAATTCGCCCTGGAATCTGTGTAGAAGAGCCATTGAGGGTGTAAATTGTAGCCTGGAGGTATAGTGGAGTCCGTTTATATTGTTTAGAGGAGCCGTCGAGGAAGCCGTGAATCGTATTTCTTCAAAGGAGTCGCAGAGCTCGAGGAGCAGCTGCTGCGTGTGGAGAGAAAGAGTCGTTGGTGCTCAGGGTTTGTTGTTCTCATTAAGTTAATTGCCCTAGCAGTGTGAACCAATTTCTGCTTTGTTGTGGGAAGCAGAAGCTAGAAGAAGTGGAGTCATGGGTTGCTGGAGCAGTTTCGTGTGCTCTGTTTTCTGGAGAGTTGTTCAGCTTGTGCATAGAGGAACTCACTGTTTGCTCACTTCTTACTACTGTAAAACGTGAGAGGAGGAGCTATTGTGTGTGAGCTGAGCTGAGCATTGTACCACGGAGTTGCTGAAATGTCAAATCCATTGGCAGAGACCTATCTCAATGAGGCCAACAAATTGGATGGCTCAAATTTCATAAACTGTAAATTCAAAATGCAGACCCTGATGGAAGGCTATGGTGTCTGGACAATCACCAATGGAGATGAAGCGAAACCTATAGCAGCTGCGGGTGGAACACCAGCACAAATCCAGGACTGGGATAAGCGCGAGAACAAAGCCAAGGTACTCTTATGAATGTCTGTTAAAGATAGTATTATTCCACATATCAGAGAAGCTAAAACTTCTGCTGAAACGTGGACAGCACTTAAAGATCTGTATGAAACTAGAAATATGAACCGTCTCCGTTTCTTAAAAACTAAATTGCTAGGCATTAAGATGGATGCAAATGAGTCTGTTAGTTCATTCTTGGGTTGTATCAAAGAAGTGAAAGATAAGTTAGGAGACATAGGAGAATCAGTCTCCGGCACTGATCTCATAACAATCACATTGAATGGTATGCTAGAGGACTACCATATGTTTATAACAGGTCTCGTAGCAAGGGAGAAACGTCCTACTTTTGAAGAGCTGACCAGTATTTTGATGCAAGAAGAAGAGAGGCGTGGGAACTTGAAGCATCAAGATTCAGGTTTGGCATTGTGGTCAAATAAGAGATCTCCGAGAGGGAGATCAGGAGAAAGAGGTAGAGGAGGCAGGTCATCACAGAGTAGAGCTCCTCAAAGACCGAATCAAGGTATGCCATCTAACAAGAATGAGTCAAAAAGTCGTCTTTATTGTGGTCGACCTGGACATCTTATTAAAGACTGTCATAAGAAGAAGAATGATGTGGCTAGGAATAGACAACCTAGAAAATATTCAGGTCATTTTGCTGAAGAATCTTCAAAACATGATCTAAAACTGTTTATGGCTAGAGATGAAATTGCTGATGAGATTACTGAAACGCCAAACTTTGACTCAAGGGATCTTAGACTGTTTGTGTCTAATGCTGCTTTATCTGTTGAAATTGATGATATTGATGCTTGGTTTGTTGACTCCGAAGCATCAGTGCATATGACTTGTAATAAGAAGTGGTATACTAACTATAAAGAAACACAGAATGGTGCTAATATATATCTTGGTGATGACCGTGCATATCAGATCAAGGGATACGGAGATATTCCAGTAACATTGCCAAATGGTAGTGTTCGTTACATTCGCAATGTGGTGTATGTACCAGGGATAAGGAAAAATCTGATATCTATGTCTACTATTACAGATCAGAATTTGAAGGTTGAATTCTTCAAAAACTACTGCATAGTGAAGGACTTACTGGACCAATACAAAACTCTTGCAAAGGGAGTCAGAGTAGGAGGCCTATACAAGCTTGATGTTACTAGTAAAGAGCATCACGCATTAACTTATGCAACCATGCCAACAGAGAGTCTTTGGCATCAAAGGTATGGCCACATCAATCATCAAGATTTATTGTTATTATTGAAGCATAATATGGTTGAAGGACTTCCCATGTTAAAAAATGTGAACATTGCTTGTGAAGGATGTGCATTAGGAAAGATGCACAGAGATGAATTTCCTTCTAATCCTGATAGGAAAAAAAGAGATGTGTTAGATCTTGCGGATACTGATGTTTGCGGGCCTATGCAGACTAGATCCTTAGGAGGTGCTTTTATTTTCTGCTATTTATTGATGATTGCACAAGATACACATGGATTTACTTTCTTAGAAGAAAGAGTGATGTTTTTTAGTACTTTAAGAAGTTCTGAAACATGGTTGAAAAGCAGACAGAAAAATCCATTAAAATCCTTCGTTCAGATCAAGGGGGAGAGTATAAATCAGGGGACTTCAACAAATATTGCAAAGATAATGGAATAGTACAACAGTTTACAATACCCAGCACTCCACAGCAGAATGGAGTTGCTGAAAGGAAAAACAGAACCCTGGTAGAGTGTGCACGCAGTATGATGAAAGGTAAGAATCTCTCAAATACCTTCTGGGGTGAAGCCATAAATACTGTTGTTTACATAAATAATAGAAGTCCAACTAGGAGTCTTGATAATATTACTCCTTTTGAAGCTTTGTATGGTTCCAAACCAGTAGTTCAAAATTTGAAAGTTTTTGGGTGTACAGCTTTTGCACATATTCCAAAGGAAAATAGGAAGAAACTGGATGCTAAAGCCATTAAATGTATCTTCATAGGTTACTGTTCTCAATTCAAAGCATATAAATTGTTTGATCCTTCTACTCACAAGGTATTTGCGAGTAGAGATGTACTCTTCCATGAACAAGAAACAGAAATTCAAGAGAACAACAACAAAAGTAATGAGGAATGGCATAAAGTTCTTGATGAAGGGGTTATACAAGAACAACAAACTGTATTACAGCAGCCAAACACACAGGAACAGCAGCAACAGCAAGATGGATTCAGTGATAAAAACAGTCCAAGCTCAACTAGTGATGAAGACAAAAGTTCACACAGCGAAGAGGAAGATAATCAACAGCTAAGAAGATCTTCAAGACAGGTTCGGGCTCCTGAAAGGTACAAAGACTATGCCCTTATGAGTAGCATTTCGAATATCATTGAACCCATTAGTTTTGATGAAGCCAAAGCACATGATGAATGGAGAAATGCAATGGAGGAGGAATATGAATCAATAATGCAAAACAATACCTGGGAATTGACTGAATTACCTGAACATAAAAAGCCAATAGGATGCAAATGGATATACAAACCCAAGTTTAAATCAGATGGTAGCATAGACAAATATAAGGCTAGATTGGTGGCAAAGGGGTATTCACAAACAAAAGGTATTGACTATGCTGAAACATTTGCACCTATAGCTAAATTGAATACTATCAGATTATTAATTGCCTTAGCTACAAAGTATAATTGGAAGCTAAACCAATTAGATGTTAAATCTGCCTTCTTGAATGGTGAGTTAAAAGAGGAGGTGTACCTTACTCAACCTGAAGGGTTTGTGGAAAAAGGGCAAGAACACTTAGTGTGTAAGTTAAAGAAAGCATCGTATGGACTAAAACAGGCACCTAGTTCATGGTATGAGAAGATAGACTCTTTCTTTCTTCAACAGGGATTTATGAGGAGCAAGAGTGATCCAAATCTATATATCAAATGTGATGAGCAGGGGTATATAGTATTGATTTCTGTATATTTTGATGACTTAATAATTACAGGAAATTCAGAGAATCTGATTGATGAAATCAAGGAACAGCTGTCACAAGTTTTTGATATGAAAGATCTGGGTGAACTTCATCACTGCCTAGGTCTTGAAGTTTGGAGAAATGCAGGCCAAACATTTGTTTGTCAAAGTAAGTATGTCAGAGATGTACTTCAGAGATTTAAAATGGATCAGTATAAATCATCCACTGTTCCCATGCAGCAGAATGTGAAACTCTCTTGTGATGATGGTTCAAAGGAGGTGAATGATACAATGTACAGACAGATGGTAGGTAGTTTGAATTATCTCACCACAACTAGACCTGACATTGCATATTCTGTGAGTGTGCTAAGTTGGTTTATGGCAAAACCTCAAGAAAGCCATTGGAATGCAGCAAAGACGGTACTCAGGTATCTAAAAGGAACACTTGACTTTGGTATTAAATATACTGATGCTTCTATTGTTGAGTTGACAGGTTATTCAGATTCTAATTGGGCTGGGAATCCGGATGATCGAAGATCAACCACTGGATATGCATTTAGCATAGGATTCGGAATTGTTTCATGGAGCAGTAAAAAGAAGCCTACTGTATCTTTGTCCTCTACTGAAGCAGAATACAAGGCCCTGTGTGCAGCGACCTGTGAAGCTGTTTGGCTGAGAAGACTTCTTCAAGATGTCGGAGAAGAACAAAAGAAACCTACAGTAATCAAATGTGATAACCAAAGTTCAATCAAGTTGGCAAATAATCTGATTTTTCATGCAAGGACAAAGCATGTTGATGCTCAGTATCATTTTGTTAGAGAGAAGCTACAATCCAATGAAATAGATCTCATATATTGTAATACTTGTGAAAATACCACTAACATTTTCACAAAGCCTCTCGGAAAGATCAAATTTGAATTGTTTAGGGGAATGTTAGGTGTAACTGTTAATCCATTCTCCATTAAGGAAAAGACCTGAAATAATGGAGAATTAATGAGACAGTTAGACGAACTAGAGTTTTCTTAATTAGATCCTATTTCCCCGGAGTTTGTTGTAACATTTTTCTATCTTAGTTTCACTTAATATAAACGGATCGAGATACTCTCCGTAGTGTGTGGTTTTTTTCCAAACTGTTCTTCAGTTCGCTGCATACTCTGTTTTTAACTCCTCCTGCTTCTCTTGTGGCTCTTCCACTTCCTGCTCCTGAACTATTGAGTTTAACTTGACATATTCATCATTGTTAGTCAGACTATGCCCTTGTTATGTTTTGTTATAATTTATGAGTGCTAGGGTGAGACAACTTATAGGCTTTGTGATCATTACAATACTCAACAAAGACACATTCAAGTGATTTAGCATCTAATTTCCTCCTATCATCTTTTGGTATGTGGAAAAATGCTTTACAACCAAAGATTCGTAGATGCTTAACTTGTGGTTTATATCCATTGAAAACCTCAAATGGTGTTTGAAATTCTAGTTTCTTTGTCGGACTGATATTTTTCAAATATATAGCAGTATTCACAGCTTCTGCCCAAAAACCATTCGAAATGTGCTTACCTTGTAGCATGCTGCGTGCACATTCAACTAGTGTTTTGTTCTTTCGCTCTGCTATCCCATTTTGTTGAGGAGTGTGCGATACTATAAACTATTGTTGGATGCCATTCTCCTTACAGTATTTCTTGAAAGCTCCAGAGACATACTCGCTACCATTATCGGATCTGATAATTTTAATGCATTTTTTGTCTGCTTTTCAATCATGGTTCTAAACTCCTTGAAGTATTCAAATACATCTCCTTTCCTCCTTATGAAGTACACCCATGTGTATCTAGATCTATCATCAATAAATGTCAAAAAATATGATGCACCTCCTAAAGATGTAGTTTGCATAGGTCCACATAGGTCTCTATGAATTAATTCAAGAAGACCAGTTTGCCTCTTTTCTTGATGTACTAGGAATTCATTTCGATGTTGTTTGCCAAGTGCACATGCACTACATTCTAAATGTTCATTATTTATTACAGGGAGACCTTCAACCATAGATTTCTTTTGAAGTAATATGAGATCATGGTGGTTAATATGGCCATACCTTTGGTGCCAAAGTTCCTCTATGGTGATTACGATGGATGCAAGTCACTGATGACTGTCTTTGCTCACATCCAGCTTGTACAGTCCTCCACATCTTGAACCTGTAGCAACAATCTTGAAGTGGTTTCGAATGTCTTTGATATGGCACTGGTACTGGCCAAACTCTACCTTCAGGTCATTCTCAGTTATGGTTGAAACAAATATTAATTTTTTTCTTAATGCCAGGCACATACATGACATTATGAATATGTCTCAATTGACCATTATATAATTTCACTTTTATTATTCCATAACCCTGCACTTGGTGTGACCTATTATCTCCTAAATAGATATGAGTGTCATCATGTTTCTCATTGTATTCATCGAACCATTCTCTCTTACAAGACATATGTGCAGATGCACCTGAATCTATGAACCATGCATTCTCATCGTCTGTCTCAATAGACAGAGCATCTTTGGAAATAAATAATCTCAGATTTTTAAAGTCATTAATTTCAGAGGTGTCTGTATTTGCAAAATTTCCATTGTGACTTCCATTGTAGTTTCTATTTCTATAGAATTTCTTCTGATAGTGATTTCTATTGAGGTGTCTTGGTTTGCCCCAATGATGACCATTTATATCATTTCTATCAGAATCAGTCTAAGCCATACCTTTGTGTTTTTGATAAAATCTGCCTCTGTCTCCGTTCCATTGTTTGCTTCTGTCTCCATTCCATGGTTCGTCTCTGTGCCGATATTGACCTCTCGCCATCAGTGCTAGGTCTGAACGTCCAGCATCCAGATCATAGTTCTTCATCATTTCTTCTTCTTGGATTAGAATCCCTGTAAGTTCTTCAAATTTTGGGGATTTCTTTCTTGTTGCAAGTACTGAGATAAACACTTTATAGTCTGGCAGTCACGCCTTTTAGAGTCACTGTTACTAAATCAGAACTTTCAACAACTTCAGCTATGTCACCCAATTTATCACTAAGTTCTTTAATGCGAGAAATAAATTTGATTACCCCTTCATTAGCCTCCATCTTGATTGACAACAATTTGGTTTTGAGAAACAAAACCTGATTTGCAATAGTTGTTTGATACAAGCCTTTGAGCATGTCCCATGTTGCCTTGGATGTCATACAATTTCTAATATGCAGAATGATGTTGTCTTTAATAGACATCCTTAGTGTCAGTTTTGCTTTCAGCTCCCACTTATTCCAGTGTGGAAGCAATGCTGCAGTTGTGGGCCTCGGCTCATCTTCGGTCACAATCGACCACGCATTAGCGGATTCAAGCACAGTCATCATCTTAAATTTCCAATTTACATAATTCTCACCATTTAATTTGGATGCTTCATTGATGTACGTATCAACAAGAGGTGGATTTGGCATTTTACCTTGATTTGGCTGATTGGTGAGCTGATCTCTTCACCAGGAAAAATAAATTCAGAACCGCACCTCTCCTTAAGGGCAAGGGCGTTTCTGGGCACGGTGCCTAATTTCGGTTGAAGGCAAGCCTTGACCACAGCTTTTCTCCTTCATTGTTTCAGCGGTACCACCGCTCCTCCTCTTTGGCTTGAAGGCGGTGCCACTGCTCTTTCTTTGCAAAATTTGTGGAGGCACGGCTCCTACCCTTCGGATGATAAGCTGTGCCAAGACTGTTCACCGGCGTAAAAACAATTTACTGAAGAAAGCACAAAAATAAAAAAATTTACCACGTGATCTCCACGCTAGTCTTCACGCTTCTCCACGGCAACGACGATCTGCTCCACGCTCAGAGGTTCACGCACCAGGTTCTTCCTCACGGGCGATTTGCTCTCCTTCACCAGCGATCTTCTCTACGCTCCAAGCTGAAAAAATCTCCACAGCAATCTCCACGCTTCAATCCTTCAGGCGGCAAACCTTCACGCAGCCATGTTCACGCTGATCTGCACCTCTCCACGCTGTGATCTCCACGTTCTTAGCTGGCACGCTGATCTCTGCAGCTTATAAATCGCTGGGAAAAACAAATGGTAGATCTCCACAGCTCTCTCCTCCAATACTCGCCGCCGCATCAATGGAATCATGCCCAATTTGGCGTCTGCAAATTTTTTTTTATAGTTCCTTCTCCACGTTGATCACGGTGAAATCGTAGCAGCGATTCTCTTTCTCCACGGTTATGCACACAATGGCTGTCATTTGGAAGCAATGCGTCTTCAACACTCACGGCCGCAGCAATGGGAGGAGACAGTGGTAGCACGATGGCATCTATGGGAGGCTGCAAAAAAAACCGGTGTAGGAAATCGCTGCTCTACGCAGGTCTTCGCGCTGATCTCCAACTTAGGATCTCCACGGTGATTGCACAGGCTAAATAAAAATTCGGCTCCTTCAATGCTTGCGCTCACCTGGAGGAGCTCTGATAACAACTAGAAGGCAGACAGAGCAGAGCTCATAGGCTCCTTTACACAATGAATGGTCAAACCAATTCAATTGATTAATGTGAAATGATTACAATATATAGATGTACCTTATCACAACAAACCAACAGCTCAGCTAGATCCATAAGAAGTGGATCTGAAACCTCTTCATACTAAATATAGAAAGGACACATCAACCCTAAACCTAGATACACTGCAAGCATTTCTACGTTATTCCAACACATACATTCATGTAAACTGCAATTTTTTATTTCAATTTCGCTTCAACTATGCTTAAGTAGTTATTTTACATGGCACAACTTGAATTGGTTACATGCACAACCATTTGAATTGGTGATTTGTAAAAGGCATATTCAGCTCCTCGTCGTGCACTATCGATTTTAAACAATTTCTAATAGGCTGGTTGATCTACATATTCCAACAGTTTTTTTTTCCATGGAATACCACACAGGATCTTACCCCTTTCCC
The DNA here is from genome assembly GCA_001517045.1 of Pseudotsuga menziesii. NCBI lineage: Eukaryota > Viridiplantae > Streptophyta > Pinopsida > Pinales > Pinaceae > Pseudotsuga > Pseudotsuga menziesii. The sequence goes on from LPNX010812931.1 coordinate 199,410, forward strand.
TTGAATACATGGATGGGGTGGCTCATCTGCCAGCCACAATAGTGACTGATAACTCTGAGGGATTCAACCATGTTTGAACCTGTAACCTGTGGCCACCTTGTGGGAAACATGCATTGGATGGATGGTTGAAACAGTTGAGCTAACCCTTGGGGATACATGTCCCAGTAGTTGCTTACAGACACCTCATATTTGTCAAATCATCATGCTTTGAGAATAATGCTAATGTCTTGAGGATAACTTGCAGTTAGGAAAGTTTGTAAATAAGTTTGACAGGAAGGAGGGCTACATTTTCAGTCACCCTAGTCATCCAGTTATACAATTCAATTACGAGATGCCCAGCTCTAATTGAGTACAAAGCTGCTTTCACTCCATAATTATACACAATCAAGAAGTTATTTCGCTAGGAAAGGTGTTTCCTGGGAATTCTTGTCGCAGAAATCCTAAATGATATTAATCATCTAAGATCGTGTAGAATTTATAATTCCAGATTGGTCTAATGGGATGTTCACACAAATTTTATTAAACGAGTAAAAATTTACAAAACTAGTCATTAATTGGATGTTAATTCATTATTTGTTAGGTTTATCCTCATTTTTGGGAAGTTATTCTCTAGGTATGTAATCTGCAGGATTGTTTCTCTTTCGATATTGTTTTTCTTGCACAAGTGCATAACTTGAGAAAAATTGGGTTTAGGGATGAGGATATGCTCGTGTTTAGAGGAAAGCTAGTAGCATGCAGGGCAAGACTAAAAATTGTTGGAATAGTGAAACATCCGAAGAATGACTAAGATTTACTGATATATGGAATATGTGTAAAAATGCTTATAAAACTAGATATCAAAACATTGAGGTAAGGAAGAATACAGCTGAATAAGCCTATCAATGCCCCAGTTATGAAGAAGGAAACATGTATATGAGATTTGCTGGCCATACCATAGAAATACTTCAGAAAATGTAAAGATATGCATATTCTTCAGTCAAGTTCCAAAGGTCACTAATGATCTGTGGTGGTTAAAGCAACCGCTAAGCACAAGCAAGAAGATATGTAACAGAACCACTGGAAGCTTGCATTTGAGAAGTAAATTATCGTTAAGTTTGGATTGGCTCCACTTAATGTGTTTAATATTTAGTATTTCTTGCTTCAAGCCATTCTGTGTGTTAAATAGAACTTGTTACAGATGTGCTGATGCTGATAAAGACTGATGCCTCAAACAAGGATGTCGTTTTGCTTCCATACTATTTTTTCATAAACAATAGCATTATAGCATATTAATCCCATAACTCAACATTTGAGTTATTCTAAAATTTACCATTTAGAAGCAAATGTAATTTCTGAACCCTTACTGACCTTAACACACATACGAAATAAGCCTTGCTTATTCATTCCATACTGAAATTTTCCATGCAGGCGGCAATAATACAGTTCTTGGATGCCATTGAAAGTGCATTAGATATACTTCAATTATCCTTACAATACTAACAGAAGGACATTCTAGCCATATGCTATATGGTGAAACACCTCATTTGGAAACTTGTAGTTACATATACAAAAGCTATAAGGACTTGATAAATCCAATCCAGTTATCCTGCAATAGAAGTTTGAAGCAAAACTGATGTGCTTTCCCTCGCAATAGTGGATAATCATAGTAGTTGGGTTGTGCTCGCTAAAGAATTCCCACCTTGAAGTTCAAACATTGGAACACTGTCCAACCTATAACCATGGTACAATGTGTTGTTGACATTTCCTTCGAAAACTAAAGGAACATTCACACAAATATAATCCATCTGAGTCCTCCAATGGAAGTGATTGCCTCAGGCTAGCACCCATTACATGCAGGGATGATCCTAAATCCTAATTAACCGTGAAATAGGTGAACTAGATTTTAAAAGAACAATGGAAGTTGACCTTTTAGAGTGAAGATCACGATTGCTATTTCTACAGGATCAAATCTATCAAATAGATGTAAAATGTCTCTCATGATCTTCGAGCGGAGATCCTGATATTGCTTGATGTTTTTCTCTGTTAATAGCTAAGAAAGGCAAGCATCTCTTTGACTGCACCCTGTAGCACCTGCGATTTAGGGTTATCCTGATCCATCAAGATACAAACGAGATTGAAATAAGATACAGATTTTCATTTAATACAGAATGTGCAAAGCTCCTAGATACCTGTCTATATGGGGCTGTCCACGGCAGTTATCACGGCACTTTTGCCCCTCTGCTGTATCTTCAATATGCACTTTGGTACAATTTTTACAGTATGCCTTCCCACATGCCTGTATCCATACACAACTCAATATGACAACTTGATCGATATCTAAAAATTAAATAACTTAGAACATGCACACCATCAATGTTCCACTCCCAATCAGTACAAGAAATTGGCAAGCTGAAGAGAAAGACTTCAACAAGCTATTTGGACAACTTTTAATTTTAATTTTTTTATTTACTTTTTCCCAATGAATGTACATTCTAGGAAACCCACCGGTCACTTTCCCTTATTTTGAGGATGGTATGTTGGGTAAACCAATTGGTTGCATTTTTGGTAACTTAACCCAGTGGGGACATCGAGTGAGGCCCACAATATTCAGAGGCAGCCAGCCCAAGGACTTGACTCTGTGACCTCTTGCTTGTAATTCACAGCACTCAAAACACTCAAGCTAACCCACTGGACTGTGATTTGGAAAACTTACAAAGCACATGCATTGCTTGATAGAGGTTGAGATGCCTTGGCAATAAACACCAGGGAGTTTAGATTGAATCTCAACACAATGTTTGTCCAAGATTCTTCCTCAAGGTTTTATAATAAATCCAAGATTCCTCCTTAAAGTTTTATGTTAGTAATAATGAGTGGAGGATCTTCATGATGCACCCTTATTGTGCTGAGAGACTCTTTCTCTATCCCAGTATGAGGGAGAAGTGTAATTCCATGCTCAACGTGGAGTTGACACATGGCACTTTAATAAAATAATAAAAATATTAAGTAAATAAAAATTTTACATTGTCGACCCTAACGTTTAAAACTAAAGAGATATCTAATCCATTTTTATTTTGTATACTAAAGGAATCGGCAATGGCGCCGGTATCGTACTCGCATGACACGGGTCGAATCCCGGTGGATACCACTATAACCCCTAGGCGAGCCCAACAAACCCCCCCATGACCTGCCCGCGCATTTTCCCGGGTTTGAACCAGTGACCTACATAGCAGCTCACACGCCTTAGCAGAATGTGCGGTGGCCAACTGGCCTACCCCATGGGGGGCGACTTATATAATCCAATTAATTAAAACTAAAAAGATTAATAAAACTTGGATACTTCTGACTATGCGATATGGGAGTTGAACTATCATTAAACTAGGATTTACATACTAGGGATTTAGTGCATACAAGAGATTTACATATTAAACCAGTGTAGATCCAGCTTAACTCTGGATCTACCAAGCACCGAGAGGGATCAAATATCTTGAGGTGCAAACTTTTCCTCAAATTTTGCACTTTAAAAAGAAGTCTGCACCTCAAGGGATTTGATCCCTCTTAGCACTTGGTAGATCTGGGGTTAAGATGAATCTATAGTGTTATCGGCTAAAGCCAATGTATCTAGTCATTGAATCTATAAAATCCATTCTAAAAAGCTGATTGAAAGAGCAAAGTCCATCTACAAAGCTGATTGAAACAGAAAGGATGTTTTTCATTTGAGTAGAGAAGCAAAGACATGCATTTTCTGGATTGCAATTTGAAATTACAGCCCGTTCTTACCTTTAGTAGTGAAATTAGTAGAAAATGAAAATCATCATTAGAATATAAGGCAAAGAGAAGAGAGAAGCCTTTGAATATGGATGGCCATCTTGAATTCATGGAATATCAAGGGATTTCAAATGCTGCAATGAAATAGACATATGGACTGTAATAAAATGGATTTTGATCATATAAGTTGCACATATCTTCAAATGGAACCAGTTTTTCTTTTTGCTTTTGCAGTCTCAATATTTCGATTCAACCAAAGAACAACGGAGACGGCTTTTGACGTGGCCACTTTCAAAATCTCTGGAAAAAGAGCAACGAGCATTTCACACACACGTGCAGAAGTCATGAATTAGAAGCATGAGCAAAAACCTAATTAAGAGATGATTAAATATGAAAGGAATCGGACTGCAATTATAATCATTCAAACGTAAAGCAATTATTAAAATCTACATAAATGACTTGGTAATCAGACATGAACACTTTTGAATATGGTAGAATTTTGGCATAAAATCCTTATTCATTTTAGATTAATTTTCCATCAGTTTTGATGTTTTTCTTCCGATTTAAGTGTTTTCTTTGTTAGAGATTGCAATCTGCACATCTAGGTTGAACCATTAAGGGTGCTCATCATGAAGAGGCATGTAACTCAGTGATAGAGCATCCCACTGGCCAAGGGAAAGTCTTGGGTTCAAATCCCAGTATGAATAATTTTCAACATGGGGTTAGAGCTAGTTTGGCTAGAGTTCTTAGCCCTGTTGCCGCCTGAGGGGGGTGCTAGAAATATCAATCCACACTTAGAGTTGAAGGGGCAAGTTGCTCGGTGTTAGAGCAGCCAGCCAACCAGAGGCTTTCATGTTTCAGAAATGTTTCAAACAATACTTAATTAGTAGTTTCCAGTAACATGGCCCAAAATTGTTTGATATATATGCAGACAGACCTTTGACTTCAGGATGACTCGGAGGCAGCTTTGTCGAGGCCTACTTAACAAAAATTGTTCTGATGTTTAACCGACATGGATAAAACATTATCATAAACAGAAGAAATATGATAGAACTTCCACAAAAAGCATGGATGGATTTCACACTTGACAAGAAGACTGACATGGGCATAAACATGTAAAGCAAACTATTTAGGTTTCCATCTTTCCATTTATTTAATGACATCTAATTTAATAAATAAATCAATATTTAACCAGTGTAGATCCATTTTAACTCTGGATCTATCATGCATCGAGAGGGATCAAATCCTTTGAGGTGCAAACTTTTTTAAGTGCAAAGATTTGAGGAAAGCTTTAACCTCTCTCGCTGCATGATAGATCTGGAGTTAAGAAGGGTTTACACTGGTATTCTGCAGATTGCAATTACTGTTCAGCAGCAGATAACTTATAACCTTCAACAGATCTTAGACATAACTTAGATATCCAAGCAATATATATTCACCATTCATAATTATTTTTATTAAAAATATATATATGTTTTTGTTTAGTTTTAAATTTTAGTTAGAGCTGAGATTGTATTTTTTTTAAAGTGACATATGTAAGCTGTAAGTTGAGCACGGAAGGATTACACATCTTCCCATACTGGGCTGTAAAAAGCGCCTTTCAATGCAATGAAGTTGCTATGTCCCTATCAAGTTATAATCTTCTGTTTCAACATTTTATGAGCATGTCATGCTAGCATCTAGAGGTACTGGGGCTGCTATGAGTAAAATTTTAAGCAGATAGGCCATGGTGTTTGGATTTGTAAGTGACTGGTGTGGACCTTCCAAGCCAGCCATGGTGAAAACAAGGGTGGCTAATAAGCATGGAGTTAAGTCTGAGCCCTGAGCTTTGACATCTTAAAATTAAAATCAAATCTATTCAATGATTAGAAATTGAAAATTCAGAAATAGGGTGGACATAAGATCAGAAGGAGCACCTGACAAACAGTCTTGGAGAAGAAAATGTATCCGCAACACAGTGAGCATCGACTCAAGCTCAATTTCCAAAAGCCAAAATTATAACGAGTATGTATGACAGAAGCCGGGAGAGCCTGAAAAGGCTGACCATCCTTGGCAGAAAATGGTTTAGGAGACACCTTGGAGAAACCAATTGAAGAGCCCGTGGGAGAATAAGATGCCTTTATCTTATACAGATTTGTACAAGGATATGTATTCCCTGATCCTTTCTCAGAATCATGGCTCTTCACCTGAGAACAACAACTTGTGGGTATTGACCTAGAGGTAGAATGAGGTCGGTGAGTCAAGCTTTTGGGAATAAATATATTGAGAAGAAACGGTTTAGTATTTTCTCCCTTACTCTTACTTGACCCATTTATATAGCTTCCGCTTGTCTTCCTCCTGTCCTGCTTTCCTGAACTTCTCTCCTCTGCTTTCTGTGTTTCTGTGTCCACTTCCTCATTTGCTCTCTTCTGCATTGCAGCCTTCTGTTCCACTAGATCACTCAGAGACAATTCATAAGCTGATTCAGGCATTCCTTCAACCATTTTCATGAGCTCCTGCCTGCCTTTGGCAATGTCTTCTGCCCTGGCTGACATGGGGTATGGATATGCATATGTAGTATGTGTAGACATAGGATAAGAACTCGATCCAGGACGCCATAGCGGAGGAGATGCACATGAGAGTTCATCTTCTTTATGCTCAATGGCCCATGAGAACAAACCTGAAGAACCCAATTCAGAATCCATCATGGATCAGCCCAATTCATCTCTGTTCAAGCAATTTTTTTCTTATAGGTTGCCTTCAAACATCAAAATTGGATTTGTTCTGAATAGCTTGTACTGGCTCTGATCCACCAAATCATCCCCTTCAAAATTACTGCTAGGAATCTCATGGATTGATGGGAAATCAATCAACAGCATAAGGCTAAGCCTATTCCTTCCTGCTTTGCTTATAAAGCTGAGTAGTGGGTCCATAGAACAATTGGGGTCTGACTGATTGTCTTTCGCTCCATTATTTTGCACCTCAACGTCCTTATCAATGTTGCTGGCACTTTACCTCTGTGAAGTTACTCCAAATTTAACATGTGAAGCCCAAGATCATCTCTGGTGGTCCTTAATAAATGTAAGGATTCAAACACACTAAGAGTCTGTTAAAAGCATTTGTTCCAGATCCTTGGAAGTGTAAACAAGAGGTTGGAGAGGTGAATTGCATCAAACTGACACTATAGGTTAACAGGAGGTTGGAGAGGTGAATCGCACCGATTTGATAGTAGATAGATACTATTGATAGCAATTAGCTGAATTTGTCATAATGTACAGAGATTTTACAATGGTTGTTGCGAACGCTAGGATGGTGAGCTTCCATGTGTCATTTGGAAGCTTCTAACATCTAGTGCTCACACTGGGAGCCGGCCCCCTCTTTTGGGGACATTGCAACACCGCCTTGAAAGGCAAGGCTTCTATTTTATTGGGCAAGAATCTTTTGAGCCTCCATCAAAATATTGTTAATTATTCATGGCGTGATTCACTTCTATAATTTCACAATAAAACAATTCACAAATAATTTTTTATCGCTTCAAACACAACATATCATAAATCATCCAAATCTTTTTTTTAATTTTTGCGTCTTATCACAACATTTCACGATTCTTTCTTTTTGCTGACTATACACAACATTTCATAACGAAAACATGAAACTCAGTGCAACTTTACTTAGTGGCTGTCTCATTTCTTTAAGTCACATTTGGGTTTTTCTGTATAATTTATAAACTAATATATCTATATAGGTTTTTTTGCTATATTTTGTTGATAGAAATCAAACGATTAAGAAATAGAGATGGAATGCCAATTTTATATATATATAGAAATCAAATGGTTAAGAGATAAGGATAGAATGTCAATTATATATTATTTAAGTATAGGCTGTAATTCACACCAAATCTCAAACAAAAATGCTTATCAACATAAAAATATTTTAAAAACAAAAATTTTAATTTTAAAATAATAAAAATATATTTATTTGTTTTTATTGATGATGATGATGATGGTTAACCTCCTTGAGACCAAACTTTGGTGTATCGGACTTAAAGAAACGAATTATTTAGTTTGTTTTAAAATTGTATTTCTATGCTCAAAGAGTTGAACTTGGAGAGAAGGGTCGGAAGCTCACTATAGTTTTGACAAGTTAAAAGGCTAGGAAGGTAGGTATTGCAACAAAGATTATGAAACTGAGATCTAATGTGAGTGTGCGTAGGGCACTCTAAGAGGAAGTGATTTTCATCCTCAATGTTCATATTCTCACAAAGATGGCACATCCTTTTCACCCATGATGTTTTAGGAACTGCCCAACTACCTATTTCACTATGGAGCTTTTCTTTGAATTAGTTAAAACAAAGAAATACTTTTGATCTTCTAAAGTAGGGTTGATGACCTCCTTATAATATATTAATTAATAAATAAAACATTTTAATTATTTGATTTCATTTTAAATTAATTAATACCTTATTAATGATCATGCTTATTAAGATTAAGATTGACAAAAACCAATTTTATTTTATTAACCTAATTATGATTTTTAGTAAAAGTTATGGTGATGATTATTAACGTCCACTAAGACCAACTTTAGTCTATCCAATCTTAAGAAAGATAAAACTTGGTTAATTTTAAAATCTTGTCCCTATGTTAAAAAAAACTTGTCAAAAACCTTTCCAAACTCATTATAATTGATAATTAATAATTTATATGCATTCTAAAAAATCATTATTAAATTTTATTATTTTACATTATTAATCTATACTTACTATATGTTGAAAATTTATTAATTAAACTTTATATATAAAAAATTCACTACCTAATATTAAAATAATATAAAAATATAGATACACTAAAATCAATTAAAAGAGTTTAATATATAATACTTACACCATCTAAAAAGAGTTTAATATATATAATACTTACACCATCTAAAAGAAAATAAATCTATTGAATACTTTTATATATATATGAAATTATAGTTTTATTAATTTATGATTTTTTGTTTTAAATACATGTAAATAAATTAAGAAAGATAACATTAAAATATTAATTTAATTTTTAAATGTGTTTATCATTAATCATCCAAAAATTATTAATTTATTTTTACATACTAAAAATTAACAACTAATATTAAAATCAATTATATATTATAAAAAATGAATTTAAATAAATTAAAAAAGATATCACAAAAATATTAATTAAATTTTTAAATGTGTTTATTTTTCATCACCAAAAGATTATTAATTTAACTTTATTGATTGAAAGTTCACTTAAATACTAAAATCAATTAAAAGAAGTAGATATACCAAATATTAAAATCTATTAAAAGAAGGTACATATAATGTACACTAAAACAATTAAAGGAGAAATATATGAAATAATAGTCTTAAATATTTTTTTAAATGGAACTAAGTAAATTAAAAAAGATAGTACAAAAATGTTAATTTAATTTTCAAATGTGTTTATTTTTTTTTATCCATAAATTTTTTAATCTAGTCCTCAAGCAAGGGTTTCCTACTTTTTGGACTCAAAGCCTTATTATTTCTATTTTCAAAAGTGGTGATAAAAATGACCCCTCTAATTATTGGACTAATATGATTAGCCATTTCTTAGCTAAGTTATATGGTATTATCTTAGAAAAGAAGATCAATGAATGGCTAGAAATGGAAGGTAAGTGGGCTAAAGGCCAAACAGGCTTTAGAAGTTTTCATTCAACCACGGGCCACCTCGTTATGCTTAGGATCATTTTAGAGGAATGTTGTAATAATAAGTCTGGCCTATTTTGTTGCTCTGTGGATTTTAGAAAAACTTTTGATACAGTGACTAGAAATAACCTGTGGAATAGGCTAGAGGAGCTTAAGGTTCCTTTTGAGTTGAGAGTTGTCGCAATAAGGTTATATGAAAAGTTCATTGCTAATTTTAAGAATAATGAGGGGCGGACAAGGAATGTAAATTGTAATATTGAAGTTAAACAAGGTTGCCCCCTCTCCCCTTCCCTTTTTGGCATTTACATTGATAAGCTAGAAAAGTGTTTAGAAGAAGCAGGTTGCGGCAGTACAATCTTAGCTAGGGTAGTAACCATCCTCCTACTTTATGATGATGATATTGTTCTTATGGAAAGGAATCATTATGATCTCAATAAGCAATTAAGAATTATTAAATATTTTTGCTCTAACATGGGTATTATTGTTAACACCGGCAAGACAAAAATCATGATTATAAAATCTAAGAAAGACACTTATGCAAACTTTATTTATGATAATATAAATCTAGAGGAAGTGACTTCTTACAAGTATCTCAGAATTGATATTCATCACAAGCTCAATTAGAACTATAGCATTATGAAAATGATTAATGGAGGGTGGAAAGCTTATTTTGGTCTTGAAAATAACTGCAAATCAGCCAATCTAGTCATGTGGGATAAAAATAATTTCCTCTTTGAAACTCTTGTCATCCCTATTATCTTGCATGGTTGTGAAGTATGGGGGTGCCGCCATTTTTAGAGAATCTTGGAGGAATATTGAGCAAATCCAGAAGCGGTTTATAAATTATAAACTCAAAATTAAAAACAGTACACCTTATCCTATTCTCCTCATAGAAGTGGGTCTTTCCCCACCGAGAGCAAGGATGTGACTAGGTCTGTGATGTACAAGCAAAAGATAAATAACATGGGAAATGAGATACTTCCTAAAATTGCTTTAAACTCAAGTCAAACCCAACTACACCTCAAACGATGTTGGTGTCAAGATACCATGGCTTGGTTAAACCATTGGGGCATTAATGAAAACAACATTTTACAGAACATTGATAATTTCAAAAATATTATTACTTCTAAGTTTAAAGATAAATTCTGGTGTGAGGAAAAATTAACGGTTAAGAGAAAATTTATTTTTTAACAGAAACGGTTGAGTCTTTTTTGTTTATATATAAAAGAAGAAGGATACATAATACATATAGGATTTATCCCATAATAGGACAACATCCATTACACCTTGTTCATCCTTCTCTAGCTTGTATCTATCATGAAAAATGCCTAAAATGTGGAAGCTATATCTCCTTACAAAATGCCCAAGCAATAATATGTAGAAGCAAAACATTGCATAAAAAAATCAGAGTTAAGGGATCCAAATGTTTTCAAGAATGACGTTATCCTTTTCTAAAACACTGCAATGCAAGGCAACCCCTTTATTAGTCATGCTATCAGCCTGATGGTTTTGGCCTCTCAAAACATGAAGGAAGATAATTGTTTTAAATTCCTTGACTAGAAATAAGAGGAGGTGATGCATCTTGGAGGATAGACTCTTCCAATTTCTAGAGATAGTTCGTGTTTCCCTGATGACAATTAGGGAATCTCCTATGAAGCTCATTTCCTCAATCCCCATATCTCTGTCCAACTCCAAAAATTTAATTAAAGCGACGCCATTCTGCTCCATTATTTGTTTCTCTCCCAATGCCCCAAGCATATTCTTTTTGTGTGTTCGCCTTGGAGTCAAGGATTACTCCACCTGCTCCTGCTAGCACTAGATTGCCTTTCGAGGAACCATTAAAGAACAAAGAACTGCTTCCTATCTTTGTCCACCAATTTTGAAATTCTTCATTTCTCATCCTTATCTTTTGGCTCGAAAGTCTCGGCTTCTTTGTGGGGTTTAACCAGGAACGAGGGGAAGGATGCCAAAGGAGGTCAGCCATCCATGCTCTTTCTTCAACTGTTAGAGGTTCCTTGTTTATGATTTTCATTCCTCTAGTGGATAAAGAGTCCACCCAAAGGGCCTTTTCTAAGGCAAAAACCTTATTAGTGCTTGATTTTATTCCTCCGAAGATTCCCTTGTTCCTTGTGGTCCAAATTTTCCAACAAATAAATCTTGGGAGAGCTTCCCATGCTCTAGCAAAGTCCGTTTTTTGGTTGAGAGAGCCTTGATAGTAATATTTATAGCTGAAGAATATATCATTCTTGTTTGTTGGCATTGTAATATTCATATTTAAATATCTGAGTGCATTACTCCATACTTCCTGCATGAATTTACATTCAGTGAAAACATGCTCCAAGATTTCATTCGCCTCTTTACACAGGATGCAACGTATTGGCCCTTCGATGCCTCTCTTCCTCAAATTTCCAGCTATGAGAGTTTTACGATGTGCAAGGATCCAGAAAAAGACATTGAGCTTTGGCAAACCATCACAACTCCATATTCTATTCCACCTATTGTCTTTTATGAACATGTTCTTATTTCTGTAAACCATACGATAGCCTTCTTTCACAGTGTATAAACCGGTCTTTCCCCAACCGCGAATGTCTGTTATGTTTTTGTTAATTGTAGCATGCCCATGGAGAAGCAAGAGGAGCGATCTGTAATCGATTTGAAGATGCATTGGGAGTTTAAGGATCTTCCACTGTTTCCATCTCCCACTGTTTGTCCATTCAGATAAATCATGGAGAGTGTTGATGATGTTGCAATCGAGCCAAGTCTTTAGCTCATTTAATTCCTGGCAAAAGCTAGTCGGGGAATTCAATCCAAGTTTATCATGCCAGATTTTGATTCTTTTTCCATTTCCCACTATCTAATAAATATTTTATTGGATGATGTACGCTAATTTTTTGCAGAGATCCCAAATTGGAGACCCATCTATGCTCATATTCATATTCTCCACACAATTTCTTATGTTGCATGCCATGTATTTTTTCTACAGGGATTTTTTCCACCAAGCATTTTCACGAGAGACTAATCTCCATAAAAATTTTGTGCCGAGAGATAAGTTCATGATTTGAGGATCTCTTACTCCCGCTCTATCACATTGCTTTGGGCTGCACATGGTGTCCCAGCCTATCAGATTTTTTTTTTTGTGTTGGTAGTATTTCCTCCTTGCTAGAGAAATTTTCGGATTTCTCTATTGATTTCATGTATAATTTGATTAGGAGCGAAAGATATTGAGAAGACATAAATCCGAAAGGAAGAGAGGACAACTTTTATAAGAACTAATTTTCCCGCTCGGTTGTGCCATCTGGTTCCCCAAGAATTGATTTTTTATTTTTATTTTGTTAATCAAGCCATGCTAGTGTATCTTCTTCCCCCCCCCCCCCCCCTCCNCAGGGAGGCCATTCCAACCATAATCTTTTGATTTCGCAGCATTGATCTTACCATCTGATGCTTTGAGGAAGGTGGAGAGAACTCTCGTGAACCTTTATGCTATGACTGTGGATGCACCCCCAAGAAAAATTGTGTCATCGACGAATTGTGCATGGTTTGTAGAATTGTCTCCTCTTGCAATTTTCAAAACCTTTGAGATCCCCATTGTCTTGTTGTTGCTACAGCTTTCTGCTCATAGAGTCAGGGACCAGGAGGTAGAGATATGGAGACAGTAGGAATCCTTGGAGGATGCCCCTCGTGGCTTGAAAGAACTTGGTGGGCCTACCATTTACTAATGGAGCGATCTAGGGGCTGCTGATGCAAGCCTTAATCCATCTAATGAACCTTATAGAAAAACCAAAGTTTGACAAGATTTCAAATAGAAAGAAGTGATTTAATCCATCAAAAGTGTTAGCCATATCGAGCTTTATAGCTATACCTTACTACTTGCGTTCCATGATGGAGTGAATTGCTTCCTGGACAATAATGATGTTGTCAAGTATTTGAGGCCTAACAACAAATCCTCCCTATGTATCCGATATTAGCCTTTCCATGATTTTCTTCATTCTTATGGCCAATATTTTTGAAAGGATTTTGTAAGAGGTATTACAAAGTGAAATAGGCTTGAAGCGGTCTATTGTCATGGGTTTTTTCTCTTTTGGTATCAAGGTGAGAAAGGAAGAGTTGGTAGAACCCTTAACCTTGTCCTTTTTCCTTGTCCAATTTAGCATTTTTTCAGATCTCCACTGATGATATCCCAAGCTACTCTATAAAAATTGATGGTGAAACCATCCGGTCTGGGAGCCTTGTCATCTTGCAATGACCAAATGGCATATTTGATCTCAAAATCCATTATGGATTTTGATAAATCCTTGTTGTCTTGTTTCGAAATAAGTGAAGGTATTCTGGAGAGGAGGTCAACCTATGCTAGGGGATCGGTCTCATCCTTGTCCATGTAGAGATATCTGAAGTGTTGGAAAACATGAGTCTTAATCTTATCCTACTCCACCATCCTTTTGTCGTCTTTATCCTTTAATTCTTTGATCATGCTGAAGTCAAGCCTTTCTTTTGTTTGTTTGTGGAAGTAATTCATGTTACTATCCCCACCTTTTAACCAAAGCTGTCTGGACTTCATCCTCCATTCCTCTTCCTTACCTATAGCTGCGTTGAGGATCTTAATATTCAAGTATTTTTCTTGATTGGTAAGAAGAGGGGTAATTTCCTCATTCTCCATCTTGGATTGCAAGGATGGTAGTCCATATTGTAGCTGTATTTTCCTATTGCCAGGATTTTTATACTCCATTTTCACCCATTCTTTCAACTCATAGCGTACCTTTCTTAGCTTGTTCTCCCAAATGAATCTAGGAGAACCAACGCAAGACAAGATACAAGAATTTTTAATTAGGCCCGTGACTTTTTCCTCATGAATCCAATATGAGTTAAAACTAAAGGGAACGGGGCCAAGGTTTGCAAAGGTGGAGAGCACTAAGGAGATCGGCTTGTGATCTAAAGCTGGAGAGGGTAAAGAAAAGGAAGCAAGAATGAGATCTTTTTGTAGGAATGAAGTGCTTACCAAGAAATGGTTAAGCCTAACTGCAATGTATCCCACACCCATCCTTCTATTACGAGTCCAAGTATACTTTTCATTTTTTAATAGCGGATCTAGAAGATCCAACTCAGATATCAAGTCCTCCATGTTTTCCCCATAGGGATATCTTATTCTAGAGCCACCTCTTTTCTCTGATTGTGATTTGGTAGCATTGAAATCACCGACGATTATGAGATCTTTCCCTTTCAGATCCTCTTTAAGATCTGTGAAGCTATTCCAGAACGATTGATTGTCTCTATAATGTGTTGGACCATACACGTTGCATACATAATTAACATTTGAGTCATCTTTTTCCTGAAACTTAGTGAGGATCCAATTTGTTTTTCCTTAACATTTTTATAACATACTTACTTGAGAAAAAGGTTGTTATTCCTCCTTAGGCACATTTGGAGATTATAGTGTTTCCCTGGTTGTTTGTCCAAAAGCGATGTGAAAGCGCCAAAACTTCCACATCACTCATTCTTGTCTCTTGGATAGGAAGGATATCTGGCCTTTTAGATTTGATGATGTCTTTCATTTCTTCCACTTTGTTTGTTCCGCCCAGCCCTCTGCAATTCCAAGAGACAATTTTCATTACTTATTGGTTGATTGAGGCCCTAATCTAGACCTTCCATCCCTTTATTTTTGGGGTTTTGAAGGAGCTTTGTTTCTTCAATGCTCTGCTTCCTTCCGAGTTCCAGTTCTCTCTTTGCTCCCTGCTATCTGTGGTATCTTTGTGACTTTCTTCCTTTTGTGTTTGGGACTGGTTCGAGAATCTCTTAAGACCCATTTAAAGAAGAGTCAAGAGAAAGTGCAAATGAGGAGACTCTACTTTGTTTTATCCTTTCTTCCCAAGATCCTCTATGTGTTGGGGAGTCCTCAATTGTTGTATCTATTCGACCTTCTTCGGGAGATGAGGAAGGGATATTGCTTCCTTCTAAGGTGTCGTGGGGTTATGAAATGTCTTCAACTAGAATCACTTCATTCATGATGATTTCGCCTTCTTTTACATTCAAAACATTAAAATGGTTGCTTTTTGTGACCTCATTTTCTCCTTGCGTTGTTTCTTTTCCTTTCTCTGACTGCAGATCCTTTGGCTTAGGGTTTGAGGATGCCATTTTCCTTCTTTTTTCACTTGTTTCCAACCTTCTTCTTGAGTTTTCTCAGGGTTTTAATGCACTGCTTTAGGGAAGTTTTTGACAAAATGTCCATAATCATGGCATTTCTTACATTCACAATTACTCGTAATCAACCTTTTGAGCATGCTCCCAACCATCCATGCATAGGATTACAATTTTAGGTATCCCCTTTTCTATATCGACCTCTACACAGATCCTTATGCAAGAGAAGAGAGGGCCTTTCGATTCTTCCTTGTCAATGTATTTTCCAAGAGAGTTTCCTCTTTCCCATAGGGTTTCATCATTCTAGTAGTATAACGAGAGATGTGGGAGGAAAACCCAAACTAGAACTGCATAAGGCACATCATCTTTTGGATCGAAAGATAAACCCCATCGATTTAGGTTAACCCCTGAGGGCCCATGAAGTAAGGCCCACTTTTGAAAATCAGGTCCATGTCATCCTTGTTTTTGAACAAAAAGGTGAAGAAGCCCTTGCAGCAGGCCCTCAAAAATCAATGGCATCCACTTTTTTTTAACCCAAAAATCCATTTTTTTGGCAATGGCCAAATACCTATAAACTGTCTTATCAAACCCCTCTCACTCATAGCAAGGGATTTCAACCTTGAAGTAGTCGACATGATTTGAATTCTTGGAGCATTGTCCCGCTTAACAAATCCATCACCTGCATCTGACATCGAAGGAGGAGGAGGAGGCTTTTAGTTTTTCACAACTTAATTCAATATGATCTAGGATCTTATCTAAGAGAATAACATGCACAACAATAATCACAAGAGATAAGAGACACAAAGATTTTCCTCAGGGAAAACATAAAGGAGAAAACCCCGTAACTTGCTTAGAGATAGAATGAGCACCAGTAGCAAAATTAAAACCCAAAAGTATAAATATGATGTTCGAAAACTACTCTCTCTTTCACTTGTGCGAGCTAGTCCTTTCTCTCTCATGAGCTATTGATGAGTGATGTGTGTGTAAAATAGAGAGCCACCCTCTCTATTTATACCTTTTTTCCACTTGACATTTTCCCTATAGGGACGACTTCTCTAGGAGAGTCTAATAACCCTAATATGACTTCACTAAGGGGTCTAATGCCTTGACATACAATGGAGGTTCAAACTCAATGACTTTACATGACTTAGTTACATTAATGACTGTCCCAATCAGAGGAACAAACGTCTCCTTTGGGGTACAATGAAATACAATATGAAATATACAAGTATCTTCTGAAGTTACAACTACAATAACACTCCATCTTACATAGGAAGGTATTCTCTCGACACATACATCAATACATATAGGCACAAGTCTTCAATGTTGGATCGTCATCATCATTGTTGCTGCTATTCTCATCATCTCAAACAAATGGTGTTATCTCTCGAATATACTAGTCATAGGAAGTTCTACAGAGCCAACCCTTTTTCTTGTTGGATGTATGCCTAGCCTCTATGTAGGTCTTCATCATCTTTGCAAGAAAGCCATCAAGTAGGTACATCTCAGGACTTATTATATGCCTCTTGCAAAACCTGCAGGATCCTATTGTTAACTCATCATCTTCAAATCATCTCATCATCACACGAAGCACAACCCAGATACACATACCACAATACTTACATCCACTGGCATGGGAGGAAAAAACTACCACCATTCGGGAAAGGCTCAACAATTACATAAACGACCATGGGAAGACTAACCTACCACCATGTCGAAAAAGATTTAACAATTACATCAACGACCATGGGAGGACCAACCTACCACCATGTCAAAAAATCCCATGTGCATCTGCGTCTTCCAGACTCATCACTTCCCCTTGGAAGGGACCTCGATCTGAAGTACACCAAGCTTCTCTTTGAAGTTTTCAAACTTCACTTTGGCCAGCGGTTTGATCAATACATTGGCTATCTACTCGTCCATCACAACATACTGGAGCTTCACTACTCCTCTCTGCACCATATCCCTGATATAGTGATACTTGATCTCAATGTGCTTTGACTTGTCATGGAACACTGGGTTTTCAGACAACTTCACACAACTCTAGTTGTCACAATAAATACAAGTAGCATCCAACCAGATATCAAACAAATCAAACAGTACCTCCCTCAACCATATTTCCTCACAACTAGTCAAACAAGACATGACATACTCTGCTTCGATTGTACTTAGTTCCATGCAGGACTACTTCCTGTTAAACCAAGAGATCACACCTAATCCCATAATGAAGTAGCACCCCAAATTTCTCTTCTTATCAATGGAACTACCTACCCAATCCGAATCCACATAACCCTCCAGGTTAATCTTCTGATTCGCATCATACTTGAGCCCATAATCAACGGTACCCTTCAGGTACCTCAAAATATGCTCTATGGCAATCAAGTGAACATGTCTCGAATCCATCAGGAGCTAGCTCAATGTGTTCACAACAAAGCAAATATCTGGTCTCGTATTCATCAAGTACATCAAGTACATCAAGATAAATCATGCTGGATATGGAAGAATAGAGAAACACAAGGCGATATTTGTGGCACGTGGCTTCTCCCAGAAGGAAGGGATAGATTATGAAAAAACATTTGCACCTGTAGCCATATACAGTTCCATCAGATCAGTACTTTCTCTAGCTGTAGTGATGAAATGGAAGATACACCAGATGGATGTCAAGACAACACTCTTGAATGGTGTAGTGGAAGGGGAAGTGTATGTGGAGTAGCCACTCGGATTTGAGTCACATGATAGGGAGACCCATGTGTGCAAATTGAATAACGCCTTGTACAACTTGAAATAGGCACCCAGGACGTGGTACGACAAGATTGACAACTTCCTGACTAGTTTGGGCTTTACCAAGAGTAAAGCGGGTTCCAAACTTTACTACAAGGTTGAGGAAGGGAACCCAGTGATACTTCTACCATATGTAGATGACTTGTTTGTGACAAGTGAGGATGGGTTGATTGCTAACATGAAGAGGAAGCTTGCTTCCAAGTTCAAGATGAAGGACTTGGGTATGATGCACTACTTTCTAAACATGGGGGTGTGGCAGAGTGCGGATGGAATATTCCTTGGACAAGGGAAGTATGCAATGGAGATCCTAAAGAGTTACAAGATGATGGATTGCAAGGCCATGGCCACACCTATGGCATCGAACCTAAATCTATTGAGTGATGCTTCATCAAAGTCGATTGATGCCACGATGTATCATCATATGATTGGATCATATGATGATCTACTGGTATTCTTCGATCATGGCATCCTTCCATTCTATCTTCTTAGCTGCTTCCTCATAGTTGGAAGGTTCTTTGTCAATGATGTCACATAGAAGAGATACATAGCTGGAGAATGGTATAGGTATCTTTCTTTCTCCATTCATTCCCTCAGGAGCACCATATCTCTATGCATGTTTAATTGCTTCTCATACCTTTGTTGGTTTCCTCTTGTGAGAATTCTTCTCACATGGTGGATCTACAGGTTCTTGTGGGTCTTCTATCTCGCGTTCTCCATAATCTTCTGGATTTACTTCATTCATTATTGTATATCAGATCCTAGGTACTTATGTTTCTTTAATGTCTTCAATAGGTATCTTTCTATATTTGTGATATTTTGAGTCTTTGTCAAATGTTACATCCATGCTGATGTTGATCTTCTTGAATCCTGGGAAATATATTATGTAAGCCTTCGAGCTTTCACTATATCCCACAATTATACCTTCTTTCTTGAAGAATCTAACTTCGCCCTCTTCTCTTTCGGAAGGTGTATGTACCCCGGGAAACCAAATATTTTGAGATGGTTGAATTCTGGTTTCTTACCAAAGAAGGCTTCTTCTGGTGTCTTGTTCTCAAGTACTCTATGCAGAGTATGATTCCGTACATACACAACTGCCCTAATAGCTTCTTCCCATAGATGCATAGGAAGATCCTGATCATGAAGAATTTCCCTTGTTGCTTCTATAATTGTTCTATTCTTCCTTTCTGCAACTCCATTCTGTTGTGGATTATATGGAGTGGTCAACTCCCTCTTAATCCTCGAATCTTTGCATAATTTCTTGAAGTCTTTTGACGTGAATTCTCCACCATTGTCTGCTCGAAAGATCTTGATTTTCATCTCTGTGTGGTTCTCGATCAAGGATTTGAATTCCTTGAACTTACTGAATACTTCATCCTTTCTCTTCAAGAAATATATCCATGTATTCCTAGAAAATTCATCAATGAAAGAAACATAATATACATACTCACTCAATGAACTGGATGACATCAGACCGCATACATCGGAGCGGATGATTTCCAATATTCCTTTTTCCTTGCTCTCGCTACTTGGAACTGTCTTATTTGTGTTATTTCCCTTCGCACATCCTTTGCAAGCACCTTCATGCTTTGCCTAGATTTCTGGAAGACCTTCAACAACTTTTCTTGCAAGTGGTAGTTCCCAATAGTGAACATGTGCAAGCCTTCTATGCCAACGTTCACTTGGCTCTACTGAGTCATGGACCAAATATTGTTATGGTCATCCCTTTAATTTGTATAAGCCTCCCTCTTGCTCTCCAATCACTACTGCATCATCTATGGTCTTTCCCTTTAGCCACATAAGAACTTGGCCATCTACAAATGCAACCCTCATACCTTTTGCATCTAATGCAGACTCTGGAGAAAAGATTTTTCTTTAGTCCTGGTACAAACAAGACATCTTTCATCTTCATAGACTTTCCAGAGTCTAGCTTATAGGAGGCTTCACCACTTCCTTTTATAGGATACTGGTAGTCATCCCCAAGTTTCACTTTGTCGGGTGACTCATGTTCAAATAGATTCATGAATGATTCCTTGAATCTGGTCATATGTTTGGAAGCCCCACTATCTATGAGCCAATCATTGCTTCCATGTGTAATAGTTCATGTGAGGGAAAAAATCAAAGCATACTCTTCATCGCTTGAAGAATCTTCACTTTCTTCTCTAGCTCTCTTCCTGGGAGGTTCATCATCCCCTGCAGTGTGAGCATGGTGTCTTCTTTTGTTGTTCTTATTCTTGTGAGAGCCACCTTTATTTCTAGGAAAATCTCTGGAGAAGTGTCCCTTCTCATCACATGTATAGCATCTAACATTAGATAGATCCCTCTTGGGTCTTTTAGGGTTATCTTTTTTATTCTGGTGATGATGCTTTCCTTTCTTGTGATGAGAGTTCTCCATTTTGTTATTCTTCGTGTGGGTTGTGAGAGATTGATCTTCGTTTCCCATATTTTCTTCTCGAGTTATGATTCAAGCTTCTTCTTGTGAGCATTCCTCCCACAGCCTACTGAAAGTGATTAACTTTCTTCTAGCACAAATTCCTTGAATAAAGGAGTCCCATGAGCTAGGGAGACCATTCAAGGTGGTCATCACAACTTCTCCATTCTCTACGTCTTCTCCCTTGGCTTCAAGTTGTTCTTTGATTTGAGAGACCCTTGTAAAGTATGACTGTATGGTCTCTGCATTCTAGATCTTTACATTCTTCAACTGATTTCGTAAAGTCATCTTCTGATTTATATTCTTTCCTTCAAATAGCTTGGTCAAGGAATTAAACATATATTTAGGTGTATGTAAGGAAGACACATGTGGTATAAGGTGATCCTTGATAGAATCAACAATAATCCTCTTGGCCTTGACCAATTTATTCTAGTGTAAGGCTTTAGCCTCATCTCCATCTGGAATGGGAACCTCTCCACTTATGTAGGTGTCCAATTCATTTTCTTCAAGAACAAGTGAAATCCTATACTTCCATGCTCGAAAGTTATCAGCTCCTTTAATTTTATCCTCAAGCTTGGTGCGGTGAGACATCTTTAATGAGAACCTCAAATGGAAATACAAACGATTTAGATCTTACCACTTTGAGATGCCCAGACTAGATCTGGAGCCGATCTTCTGTAGTGTTGGTTTTCTGGCCTAGGTTCAAATTAGGGTTTGACTTTCCCGGAGTTTTACCCAACCAAAAATTTCAATCTTGGTCTCTAAATTTTGATTTTGAGGAGGAAAACAATCCTATGTTGGAATCACTCAAAAATTCCACTTCTGTGAAAAGCACTAATTTCCCGCAGTAGTGACATGAAAAAACTGAAAATGCTCGGAATCCAATTATGTTTCGACATAAAGATGCACCTTCCTTAGGAGAGTTATCCTAGACTCCTTTTTCTGATGATCTGTGGAGAGAAACCCAAAAATTAAGAAGCCTTAGCTTCCACAGCTGCACAGTGTCTTCTTCTTCGGTTAGCTATGATTCCATGTTATTTTTTCACAATTTAATTCAATATGATCTACGATCTTATCTGAGAGAATAACATGCACAACAATAATCACAAGAGACAAGAGACACAAAGATTTTCCTTGGGGAAACCATAAGGAGAAAACCCTGCAACTTCCTTAGAGATAGAATGAGCACCAGTAGCAAAAGTAAAACCCAAAAGTATAAAGATGATCTTTGACATCTGCTCTCTCTCACTTGTGCGAGCTAGTCCTTTCTCTCTCATGCACTATTTATGAGTGAGTGTGTGTTTAAAATAAAGAGTCGCACTTTCTATTTATACCTTTTTACCACTTGGCATTTTCCCTACAGGGTCGACTTCTTTAGGAGAGTCTAATAACCCTAGTATGATTTCACTGAGGGGTCTATTGCCTCGACATACAATGGAGGGTTAATCTTAATGACTTTACATGCCTTAATTACATTAATGACTCTCCCGACCGGAGGAACAAACATCTTCATCAGGGTACAATGAAATGCAATATGAAATATACAAGTGAATATCTTCTGAAGTTACAATTACATTAATATAGGCATGGAGGCCACGAGAGCCCTGAAGGCTGCGTCAAGAGTCCTCCTACGTTCCTCTGGGCTTGGATCCAAGGAGGGATCCATATCAAGCTTGCCTAGGGCAAGATCTCATGCTTGCGTTCACCTGCAAAATCCCACATGTGTGTTCATGCATGCAGAGCTCGATCTATGAGTGAAAAACCAACAGTTAAGAGAAAATTAAGATACTATAACGAGGTCATTATTCCCAACTTGGAATATCGGAAGTATATCTCGGTAGTAACTAGCTCACAGAAGAAAATTAATATAATCAAGATTAAAATGAATTCTCATGAACTCCATAGCGAAACAAGGCGGTGGGCTATTCCTAAAACTCCATGGGCGAAAAGGGTTTGCCATCTGTGTGAGTCTATAAGTGTTGATGATGAAAATCACTTTCTCCTAGAGTGCCTTGCTTACACCTACATTAGATATGAGTTTCATAGTATTTTCTACAATACAAACCTTTATAACCTCCTAACATAATGCCAAAACTATAGTGAGCTTGGAAAGCTCCTTAGAAAGATTTTTGAGCACAAGAACACGATTTTAAAGTAAACTAAGTATTATCCTTTTTAAGGTGTGATAAACCAAATTTGGCCTCAATAGATGTTAATCATCATCATCATCAAAAATATTAATTTGCCATGACATATCAAAAGAGATATATGTACTAAATATTAAAATTAATTAAAAAAATAAATAAATAAAACACTAAAATTATTTAAAAAATTACATATAAAATGATATTTTTATAAATTCATTATTATTATTTTACAAAAATCTATTTATAATAATTAAATTTATTATTATTAGTTTACAAAATACATTTATAATAATTAAATTAAAAAATTAACACAAAAATATTAATTTAATTCTTTAATTTGTTTATCTTTCATTACTATGATATTTTTTTACAATTTTATTTAATATAGATTACTTATCGTTAACAAGTCACTTTTTATGTTTTCAATAGTTAACAAGTCACTTTTTATGTTAGATCATAGGTAGACATTTTAGCTTTTTATAGTTTTACTTAAAAAACAAGATTTTATATCTAATATTTAAAAATAAAAGTATTATCACATTTTTCATCTTTAGATGCATTTTTTTAAATTAGATTAACATTTTGGTGACATATTAATTTTAAGGTTTTTACTTAAAATCAATATAAAAATACATTTAATGGTTTTTTATTTTTTATACTTAAAGATAATGTCTTCATTTCATTTATTAGTTTCCTATGCACTTTGTTACATTCATTACATTGCTATACACTCTTTCATTCTCTAAAATATTTATGTATTTTTGCACTTTAAAATTAGTTATTCTTCAAATTTTGTTTTTGAAATTTTTACTTTAAAAGAAAGGAATTTATAAACTTTTTTTATGTCCCTATTCTGAGCTTAAGACCCTCCTTTGAAAGTAAATATGTTTGACTATTCATCTTTTGAATATATGACAAATACTTAAGAAATTGAAAGCTCATGCGAACTCTTGAATTTAGTGCTAATATTCTACAAATTTATATTTAATGGTTTCTTATTCTCATTAAGATAATCGATCCATAATGGTGAATCTCCCTTCATTGTGATTTCGTGAACTCCTCCTTCATTAGCCAGATAAAGAAGTGTACCCAATTCCAAATCCTCTGCTCTATTGTTTATCCCCTTTATGATCTTCAAAAAGAATCAAAGTACCCCTAAACCACATTGAAAATTTTCACATACTATATTAGAAAAAAACCTCTCACTCCTTTAGCTTCAGAATTTAAATCTTTTATAAATCTTACCTTTGCAATTTTTCCTTTTCTTAAAAAAAGGAGTGCAATGCCATCATCTTTGCCTATACTTAAAAGAAACAAGGATTTGCTCATCTTCAAATACACTGTTGTTACTAACAATATGTATATCCCACAATACTAAAAAGAAAATGCACTTGATAATTTTCAAAATATATATGTATATATATATTATAAAATTTATATTTAAAAATAAAATTAGAAACATGTTTAATTTTATTCATATCTCACTTGTCTCTTTCTACTATGCCGACACATTTTCCACTTAATAGTTGTAAAAAAAACACAAATAGGTGTTACTATATATGATTCCTTAAATATAAAATAAACACTAAAAAACAGAAATAGTTGTTACTTTATATGGACCTTCTTTATATGTAAAATGAACACTATACTATGCCAGCACATTGTCCACTTAATAGTTGTCATTACATATATATGGTTTCTTATATGTAAAAAGAAACGAAAAACACTCAATAGTTTCATTATATGGTTCTTTTAACACTAAAACCAAGTAGAAAAAACAAAATATATTTAGAAAAAATTGTACATTTATCATAATGTTGAGTGGCGAATGTCCACCAACTTAAACGACCACAAACCACAAAGATCCAAAACTTCTATAATGCTTAGCAAGATGTACAAATAAGAATGATATGTTGTTATCCTTATAAAAGATATAACATAAAATGACTATTGATACTATAAATTCCCCTTACACTTTATTCTACGGATTGTTTTTTGTTTTGTTTTGAAATTGCTAATTACTTATACAAAATTTAGTACGAGGTTAAAGTTGTGTTAAAAAGTATGTTTTTTTAATTTTTTTCAAAATAATGTATATTTTTTGGTCGCAATGAGGCAGAATGGTTAGCATTAATTAAAGATCTGGAGCTGGAAAAGAATGATGGCATTGAGGAATTGGTGGTCTTTGGTGACTTGATTATGGTCATAGGGAAAGTGCGGAAACTAACGAGAAATCGCAAGAATCTAGTGACCAAGACTCATCATCTCCTAAAATGTATTGTAAATGAATACAAAGCTATCAACTTTCTACATGTTCTGAGAGAAAATAATAAACAAGCGGACATTATGGCTAATAAGGGAGTGGGTCTAGATTATGGCGACTTAGCTTGCGATCAACATGCTTACGAGAGAAACTGGATACCTTAATAATGTCTTCTTTTCTGGCATGTTTTGCTTTTGTATTTTCCTACTTAGGCAATTTGTAAGGAGCTACAGTACTCATAAAATATGAAACTATAATGAAGAATATAGATTGGTAAAGGATGCACAAGGAGACATGGAAGTGGTCCTCGTTTGGGAACTGGGAGCAATCCATTTTCAAATCAATGTATTATTTGATTTTTTATTTTATATAAAAGCTCTTTAACCATTTTGTAAAAAAAAATATTACATTTATTTATTATATTTTATTATTTATAATTTTCAACTTATTATTTTAAGATTATAATACAAATATTAATTGATTTTTTATAATTAAAAAATTATATAAGAATATTTTATCCAAATTTCAATTATTAATAAAACAATTTTCATAAATTTAATTTCCTAATATTTATAATAAATTAAACTAAATCAAATCACACCATTATTTAGCCCACTAGTCTTTCCTCATGACTAGTGGGCTATGCCTCCATGCCTCCATCCTCTTTCCTCATGACTAGTGGGCTAATGGAAATGCCATCGTCTCTATTTAGGCAATTAGGGTTTTTTACTATCTCGATTGCTTCTTTGATTCTTCTCCTTGACCAATTATCAACTTGCGCTAACACCTACATGTCCTCAATTTTAATTGGGTGTTTCGTGTTATGAGAGTGTTTAGCTAAGGATGAATTATGGGTTCTATTGAGACGGATGTCAGCACAGTGTTCTTTAACCCTAGTTCGAATGGACCTTCCTGTCTTGCCTATGTAGGTTTTCCCACATGCATAAGGAATGAGGTAAACCCCCTTTTTAAGACCCAAGTCAATAGGATCCTTCACTGATCTAAGGAGCTTTCTTTTGTTCTTTGGTGGTGAGAACACAACATCAATGTTCTTCTTTTTCAGGTGTTTGGCTATTTTGTCTGTGGTCCCTTGGATGTAAGGGGGAAATGCCTTATGATCCCCCACTTTCCTCTCTTTGGATGGAACCTTAAGTCTATTACCTTGGGTTTTTGTTGTTCTCTCGAGGGCTTTGTTTATTTGAGCTAGGTTATAACCATTGCTAAGGAAGACATTGCGTAGGTGTTCTTTCTCTGAGTCTAGGTGGTCATTATCGGAAACCCTTAGGGCTTTGGTGAACAGAGTGTTAAGAACACCCATTTTTTGGTTTGGGTGATGATGTGAGAGGGCATGAAGGTATTGTTTTGTGTGGGTTTTCTTCCTGTAGACCTTGTGGGCTATGCCTCCATCCTCTTTCCTATATATATGTGTACATGTATGTATACTAAGAACACCCATTTTCTGGTTTGGGTGATGATGTGAGAGGGCATGAAGGTATTGTTTTGTGTGGGTTTTCTTCTTGTAGACCTTGTTGGCTATGCCTCCATCCTCTTTCCTATATATATGTGTACATGTATGTATATGTATATGTCTACATACATATATACATATATACATGTACATACATGTATACATGTACATACATATATATACATATATACATGTACATATGTATATATGTACATGTATATATGGCTCTAATTCTTGGCTATAATAAATTAAACTAAATCAAATCACACCATTATTTAGCCCACTAGTCTTTCCTCATGACTAGTGGGCTATGCCTCCATGCCCACTTTGATGTACATAGATGTATATATGTATGTATATGTCTATATGTATGTACATGTATATATGTATATATGTATGTATACATATACATATACATATACATACATGTACATGTATATATAGGAAAGAAGATGGAGGCATAGCCCACTAGTCATGAGGAAAGAGGATGGAGGCATAGCCCACAAGGTCTACAGGAAGAAAACCCACACAGAAAAATACCTTCATGCCCTCTCACATCATCACCCAAACCAAAAAATGGGTGTTCTTAACACTCTATTCACCAAAGCCCTAAGGGTTTCCGATAATGACCACCTAGACTCTGAGAAAGAACACCTACGCAATGTCTTCCTTAGCAATGGTTATAACCTAGCTCAAATCAACAAAGCCCTTGAGAGAACAAGAAAAACCCAGGGTAATAGACCTAAGGTTGCATCCAAAGAGAGGAAAGTGGGGGATCACAAGGCATTTCTCCCTTACATCCAAGGGACCACAGACAAAATAGCCAAACACCTGAAAAAGAAGAACATTGATGATGTGTTCTCACCACCAAACAACAAGAGAAAGCTCCTTAGATCAGTGAAGGATCATATTGACTCGGGTCTTAAAAGGGGGTTTACCTCATTCCTTGTGAATGTTGGAAAACATGCATAGGCGAAACAGGAAGGCCCATTCGAACTAGGGTTAAAGAACACTGTGCTGACATTCGTCTCAATAGAACCCATAAGTCACCCTTAGCAAAACACTCCCATAACACGAAACACCCAATTAAAATCGAGGACATGCAGGTGTTAGTGCAAGTTGATAATTGGTCAATGAGAAGAATCAAAGAAGCAATCGAGATAGTAAAAAACCCTAATTGCCTAAATAGAGACGATGGCATTTCCATTAGCCCACTAGTATATATATATATATATGTATGTATGTATGTATGTATATATGGAAACGATTAATGTCCAATGGAAAAGATTGAATAAAATGGTATCACCTTGACGAATATAGCTTCTAAGGGGCATCCAAAACTCCCTTTGGGAGTTTCCTTTGAATTCTCTCTAATTTCTCTCTTTAACTAATTTGGAATGGTAGAAGAAAACACTTGCTTCTTGAGGAAGAAGTAAAGGGATCTTGAAATGCCAACGTATGGTAAGTATGTGGATGGAAGATATGTCCTCCACACAAATTTTTACAGTATAATATTGCTCTTAATGTTCCTTATGGAATGCATTCCCATGGCTTCTTTTATTATAGCCAATTTAGAGGTATTCAAAGAACTAGCTCAAGATTTCAATGCTCCTCTCTATGAAGTGACCTATAGGTACAATTATGGGGTTATTAAATGCCCAAGTACCTAGTAGAATCCAATTCAAACCTATTTGGTGCTTGAAATGTAGTTGGGGAGATTTGAATGCGACACAGAATTTATGAGTCTACCCATATGCACATTCACGTGGATTTTGAAGGATTTTTATGCATTGTCACATGGATTCCATTTTTATGAATTCATGTGATTCAACAAAAGTTTAACTATGAAAAGTAACTCCATTCAACATGTTGATTTTTTATGAAAATGAAGCTTTGTGAGCTACATACAAGTTATATGTTTATGAGGTCTTTCCATAACAAATGTTGAAATGTCATAGGTGTGTGAAGTTTTGGTGATAACGCCACCTTATGCCAAAGATTGAGAGTCCAAATTTACTCTCACATTAGTTCTTTAAAAAGATTGTGGTGGCTCGCTCCAAATGAATAATCCTCTTTAATATTTTATATGCCTTATTCTATATTGCTCCATCTTAATTTATCTAGACCATTTTTAATTTGTAATCTACATTTAGAAATCCCTTCCCAAAATTATGTTAAGTTTAAATATTCTAAGGGAGGTAACCACCTCTCCCTCGGAAACCACAATTTCCAATCTAGATCATTTCTACTATGATCCCAATATCGACTTAGATTCTAAATCCTTCCAACAAAATAGATTTGAATTCCTAGAGGTTGGGTTGATCCTTTAAACTTAGCAATTGTTGCCAAGAATCATCCTAGAACAACATCGAACACCCAACTTTGATTTCCTCAAAAAATAGTTATGTGTCAAGGATTTATTCTTCCATATAGTATTCTAGATCATAGAACTTATCCTCTCATATTCCATTCTAACTAGATCTTATTCCTCAAATCCTCGAGAATATTTTCTTCTCCAAAATTGACCCTAAATCTCGCTCCCATTGTGCAGGCATCTCCACCAATTCTTGGCTCTAATTCCTTGAGGTTAAGAATATATGTATATCTAATTCCTAAAACTCCAATCATATTGGATAAATAAATCTTATCCCAAGCTACTAAAGTCCATTTTCAATAAGATTCATTACTTCCCTACATAAAATTCCTTTGAAGGTTGCAAACTGCTTTTTGTAATATGTTTTGGAGAAACTAGCACTGAAAAACAAATAGAGGGTCATATCTTGCAAAACTAACTTCATAAGAGTTAGTCACCCCACCAAATTCAACACTCAAAAATTCTGTCTTCAAAGTTTTTTATAAGATACATGTTACAAACAAATCCAATCAACAGTTCCTAACTACATCATAGACCAAGGGTGGTCTATCTATCCCAAGAAAGAATTTGTTCCCTATGGCTTTCAAGTCTCTCCTAAATTCCTTTGAGACACAAAATCGTGAAAATGATTAATAAGAAAGTAAAAAAATGGATTACAAGGTCATTGGTTTTGATATAAAAGCTTTATATTTTCACGAAAGTGCTCATTTCCATTCATGTTTATTACTTGTCAATGTTGGGGTCCATTAAAAGAAACATATAAGAGGTCGAAGAAAGTGTTGAGAAACTTATTTTGGGTCAACAAATTTGGAAATGGATTCCATAGGGTTAATTGGGAATGGTGGGGTACCCCAAGGGACTAAGGAATCCTAGGAATTATTAGAATGAGGATCAAAGCTTAATCCATATGTGTCAAATCGGTCATTCACACCATAAGAAATAATGGTGTGAATGACCATTATTTAGCCCACTAGTCTTTCCTCATGACTAGTAGCCATGCCTCCATGCCTCCATCCTCTTTCCTCATGACTAGTGGGCTAATGGAAATGCCATCGTTTCTATTTAGGCAATTAGGCTAAATAATGGTGTGAATGACCATTATTTAGCCCACTAGTCTTTCCTCATGACTAGTGGGCTAATGGAAATGTTATCTTCTCTATTTAGGCAATTAGGGTTTTTTACTATCTCGATTGCTTCTTTGATTCTTCTCATTGACCAATTATCAACTTGCACTAACACCTGCATGTCCTCGATTTTAATTGGGTGTTTCACGTTATGGGAGTGTTTTGCTAAGGGTGACTTATGGGTTCTATTGAGACGAATGTCAGCACAGTGTTCTTTAACCCTACTTTGGATGGACCTTCATGTTTCGCCTATGTAGGTTTTCCCACATTCACAAGGAATGAGGTAAACCCCCTTTTTAAGACCTGGGTCAATAGGATCCTTCACTGATCTAAGGAGCTTTCTCTTGTTGTTTGGTGGTGAGAACACAACATCAATGTTCTTCTTTTTCAGGTGTTTGACTATTTTGTCTGTGGTCCCTTGGATGTAAGGGAGAAATGCCTTGTGATCCCCCACTTTCCTCTCTTTGGACGCAACCTTAGGTCTATTACCCTGGTTTTTTCTTGTTCTCTCGAGGGCTTTGTTGATTTGAGCTAGGTTATAACCATTGCTAAGGAATACATTGTGTAGGTGTTCTTTCTCAGAGTCTAGGTGGTCATTATAGGAAACCCTTAGGGCTCTGGTGAATAGAGTGTTAAGAACACCCATTTTCTGGTTTGGGTGATGATGTGAGAGAGCATGAAGGTATTGTTTTGTGTGGGTTTTCTTCCTGTAGACCTTGTGAGCTATGCCTCCATCCTCTTTCCTCATGACTAGTGGGCTATGCCAGCACATTTTCCACTTAATAGTTGTCATTATATATATATGGTTTCTTATATGTAAAAAGAAACGAAAAACACTCCATAGTTAATTATATTGTTCTTTTAACACTAAAACCAAGTAGAAAAAACAAAATATATTTAGAAAAGTTTGTACATTTATCATAATGTTGAGTGGTGAATGTCCACCAACTTAAACAACCACAAAGATCCAAAACTTCTATAATGCTTAGCATGATGTACAAAGAAGAATGATATGTTGTTATCCTTTTAAAAGATATAACATAAAATGACTATTGATACTATAAATTCCCCTTACAGTTTATTGATACTATAAATTCCCCTTACACTTTATTCTACGGATTGTTTTTTGTTTTGTTTTGAAATTGCTAATTACTTATACAAAATTTCGTGTGATGTTAAAGTTGTGTAAAAAAGTATGTTTTTTTTTTTTTTGGGTCGACAGATGTGGGGAGACTAACAACGAGGCAAAGTGGTTAGCATTAATTAAAGGTCTGGAGCTGGAAAGGAATGATGGCATTGAGGAATTGGTGGTCTTTGGTGACTTGATTATGGTCATAGGGAAAGTGCGGAAACTAACGAGAAATCGCAAGACTCTAGTGACCAAGACTCATCAGCTCCTAAAATATATTGTAAATGAATATAAAGCTATCAACTTCCTACATGTTCTAAGAAAAAATAATAAACAAGCGGACATTATGGCTAATAAAGGAGTGGGTCTAGATTGTGGCGACTTAGCTTGCGATCAACAGGCTTACGAGAGAAACTGGATACCTTAATAATGTATTCTTTTCTGGCATGTTTTGCTTTTGTATTTTCCTGCTTAGGCAGTTTGTAAAGAACTACAGTACTCATAGAATAGGAAATTATAATGAAGAATATAGATTGGTAAAGGATGCACAAAGAAGCATGGAAGTGGTCCTCCTTTGGGAGCAATCCGTTTTCAAATCAATGTATTATCTAATTTTTCATTTTATATAAAAGCTCTTCAACCATTTTTGTAAACAAAGAAAATTACGTTTATTTATTATATTTTATTATTTATAATTTTCAACTTATTATTTTAAGATTATAATACAAATATTAATTGATTTTTTATAATTAAAAAATTATATAGAAATATTTTATCCAAATTTCATAAATTGAATTTCCTAATATTTATAATAAATTAAACTAAATCAAATCACTTATTATTATTCTATAGATTCTTTGTTAATTTACATAATTAGTGAGAATTAAAATAATATAACGTCAATTAAAAAATTACCTATATTAATTTTGATAAAATGCATAAAAGCATGAAACACTAATTTAAAAAACTACTAATAAATTAAAAAAATTAAATTAATAATATGTTAATTTTATAATCCAGAAGCTGCAAACCTCATGATGTGGGATAAAAGAAGCTCCTTTTTGAAACTCTAGTCACTCCTGTTATCTTGTATGGGTGTGAGGTTTGGGGTTGCAGCATCTCTAGAGAATCCTGGAGAAAGATCGAGCAAATCCAGAAGCGTTTTATAACTTATAACCTCAAAATAAAAAACAATACACCCTATCCTATTCTCCTTATAGAAGTGGGTCTTTCCCCCACCGAGAGCCTAGCTATGACTAGACTCCTGTTATACAAGAACAAAATCAATAACATGGAGACCATAGACTCCCTAAGCTAGCTTTAAACTCTAGCCAAAACCACTTAAGGCTCAAGTGTGGGTGGTATAAAGATACCGGGTCTTGGTTAAATCACTGGGAGATCGATGAAAATGTTGCTTTGCAGAATATTGATAACATTAAAAATATTATTTCTTCTAAGTTTAAAGAAAAATTGTGGTGTGAGAAAGATTTAGAGGCTAAAAGAAAATTAAGATATTATAAGGAGGTCATCAACCCTACTCTAGAAGATCAAAAGTATCTCTCTGTTTTAATCAGTACTAAGAAAAAAATTAACATAGCTAAGATAAGAACGAACTCGCATGAGCTCCATAGTGAAACTGGTCATTGGACAGTGCCTAAAACACCATGGGTAGAAAGGATCTGCCACCTTTGTGAGAGTAAGAACATTGAAGATGAAAATCACTTCCTCTTAGAGTGCCCTGCGTACACCCACATTAGATCCCAGTTTCATAATCTTTGTTGCAATACCGACATTCCTAGCCTTTTAGCCTGCCAAAATTATAGTAAGCTCGGGACGCTTCTTTCCAAGCTCTTTGAGCATAGAAATATAACTTTAAAGGAAACTAATTAATTCTCTTCTTTAGGTCCGATAGACCAAAGTTTGGTCTCAGGGGACGTTAACCATCATCATCATCATCAATATAAATAATTTTTAATTTTTAAAATTATTATTAATAAAATTATTAAATTTATATTAATATAACTAATACATTTTATCTCAAAAATATTATCAAATATACAAATTAATACAAATTAAAAGAATTTAAATGTAAAGTAGGTCAACCATAAATAGACTATGTTTCTTATATCATGTAAAGATCGTGTTAACCTACACACAAATTCGATGACATAAATAATTGTAATTAGTTATAAAACTTGTGACCTAGTCATTTGAATATATTATTTTTTTGGTTTATTTTTCATTATTTTTTATATTAATTTTTTAATTGATATAATAATATTTTTATTATTTTTATTAAAAATTTTGATTTATTAAAAAAAACACAACAAACATTCACAATTTATCCCAATGTAAGAAAGGTTGGGTTGATGTCAAAACATTTTTATTTTTATTTTTATTGGGAGAATTAGTAACCAGGTAGTTCTGGTACTTGCGTGACACGAGGTCTATTCCCGTTGGCTGCCACTATAACCCCAGGTGCGTCTACACAGCCTGCAAGCATAGGGCACGGATAAGTCGGGGTGAGATTTGAACTTGAGACCTCCTTTACAACATTCCTTAATTTACATGGCACTTGCAAGTCAGTCTACACCCCTGCGGGCTTGTCAAAACACTTATTATGTAAATAAATATTATTATAAAAAGTTCAATAAATATAATGTTTAAAGTTAAAGATTAAACATAAAGAAATCATGTGATGATGGGTAAAATTCTCACTTCTAATCGAGGATCATTATAATTGGGAACGACTTCCCATCAACTATTATGTTTAGGAGGTTCATGTCTCATGAATATACCTAAGGTCAAGGGGAAGAATTTGACATTCCATTGCATTTGGGGTAGACGTGCTTGTGATTGCAGTGATCTCTCACTAAACTATGAACTCGGTGATGTGGCATTTTTTCTTTTCTTTTCTATGACTACTTGAACTTAATGGACTACGTAGGGGAGTTCTTTATTCATATTGGAGGGGTGGGTACCTTAAAAATATGTTAGTTGTTTCATGTCCTTTATTTTTATTTAGATATTTTAAAATTGTACATTGATTTACAATTATAAATAAATTAATTACTAAAATATTATAACATGTAAATAATTAAGAAGACTCTTTATTAATGAAGATAATTTTATTATGTTTTTTTTTCATAAAAATGAAATAATTTTTAGATAGATGTTATGAACATAATGGAAATCGTCAATTCAAGAGAGATGGTATTCTAATATAGTCGATCTAGTCGACCTCCACGAGATTGAAAGTAGGAGAAGTTGGCCACATAGAGGTTTAATCCAACCCCAATTAGACTTGGTTAAGAACATTCTTTATCAATGAAGATCACTTCATTACGTTTCTTCCATAGAAATGAAAGAATCTCTACAAGGACAATCTAGGCATAACAAAAATCAACAACCCAAGGGAGATGATACCTGAACATAGCTGACATCCACAAGATTGAAACTAGGAGAAGTTGGTCACACATATATTCAACCCAGCCCTAACTAACCTTGGCTAAGGAACAACACTAGAAGAGATAATTAAGGGTTTCAACACATATGCAATGAGGGCACTAGCGATTTTGCATGCCTAAGTATGACGATATTTTATTTGTGGGAAACCCAACCATTAGTAGAGTGAAAGCAAACTTTTTTTAGGTTCTAATGTCGACTTCCACATGCTTATGAGTTGAAAATTTTGTGCCTTCTATTTATATTTGAGCCTCCAAAATTTGTTCATATGGTTTTCAAGTGTTGGCTTTATCAAGAGCCATATATAGCCATCAAAGACATTATACTTTGAAGAAATATTTTGCTTTGTTACCCCATTTCCAATATCTTGAGGAGACTACAACCCCAATTTGAGGAAAAGGTTATTATGGATTAACTCCCAATCTCTGCAATCATGAGTATGTTTGTATTGGCTAGGCCATGTTTAGACTTGATTGCTAGCTAAGGGAGCTGGTTTTTTAATTTCTTGTCAAAGATATTGTTGGTCAAATTGTTACTTTTTCTAAAGAATTATAAGCCGAAGATAAAGGATGTTTGACTAGTAATTTACCATTACCATTAAGAAGAGTGGACCACTAGATGCAATAATTGTAAAGGGATAAACCGGTTCTAAGAAGAGAGATCTCTACAAGTAAGAAAATATTTTATAGCCTCCTAGGCCTTCTAAACTCGCTATACAAGAAAAGTTCCTTTAATCTTAACCAACAGAGGGGTAGTAACAAGAGTTTGCAGATAAGAGCCTTGACAAGTTTTCTTTCCCAACAAGATGTATATCATATTGTTATTTCTTGAGGGAATCCTATATTCCCATTATTTCTTATGGTGTGAATGACCCATTTGACACACATGGATTAAGCTTTGATCCTCATTCTAATAATTCCTAGGATTCCTCAGTCCCTTGGGTACCACACCATTCCCAATTAACCCTACGAAATCCATTTCCAAAGTTGTTGACCCAAAATAAGTTTCTCAACACTTTCTTCGACCTCTTATATGTTGCTTTTAACGGACCCCAACATTGACGAGTAATAAACATGAATGGAAATGAGCACTTTAATGAAAATATAAAGCTTTTATATCAAAACCAATGACCTTGTAATCCATTTTTTTACTTTCTTATTAATCATTTTCACAATTTTGTGTCTCGAAGGAATTTAGGAGAGACTCGAAAGCCATAGAGATTTCCTACCCACAAATTCTTTCTTGGGATAGATAGACCACCCTTGGTCTATGATGTAGTTAGGAACTATTGATTGGATTTGTTTGTAACATGGTATCTTATAAAAAACTTTGAAGACAGAATTTTCGAGTGTTGAATTTGGTAGGGTGACTAACTTTTATTAAGTTAGTTTTGCAAGATATGACTCTCTATTTGTTTTCAATGCTAGTTTCTCCAAAACATATTATAAAAGCAGTCTGCAACCTTCAAAGGAATTTTATGCGGGGGAAGTAATGAATCTTATTAAAAATGGACTTTAGTAGCTTGGGATAAGATTTGTTTATCCAATACGATTGGAGTTTTAGGAATTAGATATACATATATTCTTAACCTTGAGGAATTAGAGCCAAGAATTGGTGGAGATGCTTGCACAATGGGAGCGAGATTTAGGGTCAATTTTGGAGAAGAAAATATTCTCAAGGATTTGAGGAATAAGATTTAGTTAGAAGGAATGTGAGAGGATAAGTTCTATGATCTAGAATACTATATGGAAGAATAAATCCTTGACACACAACTATTTTTTGAGGAAATCAAAGATGGGTGATCGATGTTGTTCTAGGATGATTCTTGGCAACAATTGCTAAGTTTAAAGGATCGACCCAACCTCTAGGAATTCAAATCTATTTTGTTGGAAGGAATTAGAATGTAAGTCGATATTGGGATCATAGTAGAAATGATCTAGATTGGAAATTGTGGTTTTTGAGGGAGAGGTGGTTACCTCCCTTAGAATATTTAAACTTAACATAATTTTGGGAAGGGATTTCTAAATGAAGATTACAAATTAAAAATGGTCCAGACAAATTAAGATGGGGCAATATAGAATAAGGCATATACAATATTAAAGAGGATTATTCATTTGGAGCGAGCCACCGCAATATTTTTAAAGAACTAATGTGAGAGTAAATTTGGACTCTCAATCTTTGGCATAAGGTGGCGTTATCACCAAAATTTCACACACCTATGACATTTCAACATTTGTTATGGAAAGACCTCATAAACATATAACTTGTATATAGCTCACAAAGGTTCATTTTCATAAAAAATCAACATGTTGAATGGAGTTACTTTTCATAGTTAAACTTTGGTTGAATCACATGACTTCATAAAAATGGAATCCATGTGACAATGCATCAAAATCCTTCAAAATCCACGTGAATGTGCATATGGGTAGACTCATAAATTTTGTGTCGCATTCAAATCTCCCCAACTACATTTTAAGCACCAAATAGGTTTGAATTGGATTCTACTAGGTACTTGAGCATTTAATAACCCCATATTTGTACCTAGAAGTCACTTCATAGAGAGGAGCATTGCAATCTTGAGCTAGTTCTTTGAATACCTCTAAATTGGCTATAATAAAAGAAGTCATGGGAATGCATTCCATAAGGAACATTAAGAGCAATATTATACTGTAAAAATTTGTGTGGAGGACATATCTTCCATCCACATAGTTACCATACGTTGGCATTTCAAGATCCCTTTACTTCTTCCTCAAGAAGCAAGTGTTTTCCTCTACCATTCCAAATTAGTTAAAGAGAGAAATTAGAGAGAATTCAAAGGAAAATCCCAAAGGGAGTTTTGGATGCCCCTTAGAAGCTACATTCGTCAAGGTGATACCATTTTATTCAATCTTTTCCATTGGACATTAATCGTTTCCATATGTACATACATATGTCTATATATATATATATATGTATGTATACATATATACATGTATATATGTATACATACATGTATACATATATATACACACATGATATACATGATATACACATGTATACATATATACAGATGTATGTACATACATACATACATACATACATACATACATACATACATACATATACATATATACATATATATATATATATATATATATATATATATATATATATAT
>LPNX010812931.1:237370-247899 GCA_001517045.1 Pseudotsuga menziesii
TCAGGACATAGCGATGCCTTGGGAGATTGTTCTCTTTCATTGGTGCATTAATACAAAAACAACCCATTTGAGAGGTGCCGACTAGGTTTGGTTTGGCTTGTTAATTAGGGTTTAATTATTTATTTATTATTTTAATTTTAATTTGACCATCAAGTTTTAGTTATAACCTAAAATAATTCTAAATGTTTAATTAATATTATTGATGATTATAAGGGCTGAAATAGTAGTTAATTAATATTTTTATTAATGTTAGTTTAATGAAATAAATAACTAATTTCAATTTATTAGGTTTAAAGTTTTAGTTTATTTTAATTTATTAGGTTTAAAGTTTTAGTTTATATTAATTGATGATCAATAATATAATAAATACATTTTTGTTGAAATGTAAAGGTATGTTTAGGTATTATAAATTTTTGTTTTTTTGTTTGTTTAGTTGTGTTTGTTTTTTTATTAATTAATACTTTAAATGTAACTTTATTTTAAATTATGACAATAATTAGGATTTAGTTTTATTTTTATCTTAATTGTCAATTAACATTGTATTCTTAATTTAATTAATTAATTTGATCTTAGTTAAGTTTTGTTTTACTTTTAATTTTTAGATTTAATTTTTCTATTTTTAAGTTTAATCTTTGAATTTGGTTTAGTTAGGCTATTTTATTTAGTTTGGTTAGGCTCGACAACCAGGATCGGCTAATGGAAATGCCATCATCTCTATTTAGGCAATTAGGGTTTTTTACTATCTCTATTGCTTCTTTGATTCTTCTCCTTGACCAATTATCAACTTGCGCTAACACCTGCATGTCCTCGATTTTAATTGGGTGTTTCGTGTTATGGGAGTGTTTCGTTAAGGCTGACTTATGGGTTCTATTGAGACTGATGACAACACAATGTTCTTTAACCCTAGTTCGGATGGACCGTCCTGTTTCGCCTATGTAGGTTTTCCCACATTTACAAGGAATGAGGTAAACCCCCATTTTAAGACCCGGGTCAATAGGATCCTTCATTGATCTAAGGAGCTTTCTGATGTTGTTTGGTGGTGAGAACACATCATCAATACAGTTCTTCTTTTTCAAGTGTTTGGCTATTTTGTCTGTGGTCCCTTGGATGTAAGGGAGAAATGCCTTGTGATCCCCCACTTTCCTCTCTTTGGACGCAACCTTAGGTCTATTACCCTAGGTTTTTGTTGTTCTCTCAAGGGCTTTGTTGAATTGAGCTAGGTTATAACCATTGCTAAGGAAGACATTGTGTAGGTGTTCTTTCTCAGAGTCTAGGTGGTCATTATCGAAAACCCTTAGGGCTCTGGTGAACAGAGTGTTAAGAACACCCATTTTCTGGTTTGGGTGATGATGTGAGAGGGCATGAAGGTATTGTTCTGTGTGGGTTTTCTTCCTGTAGACCTTGTGGGCTATGCCTCCATCCTCTTTCCTCATGACTAGTGGGCTATGCCTCCATCCTCTTTCCTTTTGATACACGAGGATGTATGTATGTATGATTGATTGATTGATACACTAGGGTGTATGTATGTATGTATGTATGTATGATTGATTATGGGTTTGTCTTTGGCTTAGAAACCAAGAACCAGAGGCATCTAAGCCATTAAAATCATCTAGGGATTGCACCTGGCTTGGAACACACCAATGCTTAACATGGCTGAATTTTTGGTATCCATGGGGTTTCAAACGAAGGACCATTCAATTGTCTTAAGCCAGTGACTATTCTACATCTCGCAAATGACTTGTAACCACTTAGATGAGAATAATATTTATCATTATTTTAACTTAATAATTATCATTATTTTATTTCTAAAAAGTATTTCAAATAAAAATAACATTAATTATTATTTTAAAAATAAATTAATTGCTCTCATATCTTCCAACTCTTTAAAAAAAAAAATCTTTAAAATAAATAAATAAATAAAGAGATAGAAATCTTTTTTTCCTATTCGTTTTATATACATATACATAATCAATCATATATATATATATATATATATATATATATATATATAATCGTGTTACCATGTTATTCTTTAAAATAAAAAGATAAATGAAAAAAATTATTAAAAAATATAATGATCATGTTCCTCTTTAAAATAAAATAAAAAATAATTTAAAAAAAAAGCATTATTAAAAAAAAAGTTTTCCATCGTATTATAATTTCCTTTTCAACAATACATGAAAAGTTTATGACCATTTAAATTAAAACTAAAATGAAAATGATAATGTCTAAGGATTGATTTAGATTAGGTTTTCATCATTAGGGTGAGTACATATCAAATTTAATCATATGGTGACAATAAATATAATGACGATGGAACCAAAAAAAAGCGTAAATGTTTCCAATAAAACAGTCAAGTAATGGAAAGACAAAATATCTATCACATGCTATCTATAATGAAAACAAACTAACAATAAAAGCTTAATGATTGGTTTTGAAATTGTAAAATATCTTGAATTTCGATTAATTTATTATATAATTATACAAAGCTAGCGTACAAGAAAATCATAATGTGATCACAAATATAATGATGGTGAAATTGGTTACGCTTTTAAGATACAATGTTAACATCATACAGTGAGGTTTTGCATATGAAAGATAAATTTCACATAAAAGGAACAAAGTGTGCAAAAAGATCAGTATGCTAACCTGTAAGGGAACAATCAAATATAAATGGTCACCTCATTTGGTATTTTCTACTTTTACATGTTAATGGATGAACCTTTAATTTGTACTGGTTGGCCCCTTTAATTTGGTCGATATCTTTGGTCAACCCTTCTTATGTTCAATTTGTATGTTTTGTCGCTTGCTTGAAGTTGAGTAAAAATGAATGTTCATGTTTGAACTGATTGAGTCATTATTCAGTCATTAATGTTAATGTGACTCTATTGTAATACTCAAAGCAAAGAGGG
This sequence comes from Pseudotsuga menziesii, assembly GCA_001517045.1. Lineage (NCBI taxonomy): Eukaryota > Viridiplantae > Streptophyta > Pinopsida > Pinales > Pinaceae > Pseudotsuga > Pseudotsuga menziesii. Next base: position 240,283 of record LPNX010812931.1, read on the forward strand.
TATGAAATATGAGTTTCTTGAAGGTAGGATATCCCCTTTATTTTTGTAAGTGAAATTGGTCTCTAGTCGATTCTTGTTAGTCGAGTCAAGTTAAGTCAGTTTGTATTCGACCATGACCAACATAACACATAAGCATAAGCAAGAAGTATGAATGAACCTTGCAAGAATCTTAAATCTTCACGACAAATGAATATGACAAAGATGACATTCAAGAAGAAGACATTTTACATCACACTAAAATAAAGCTTAATGATTAGATGATGATGCAAAGAACACTTGGATGTGTGTTCTTTGGTGTGGAATTGCATAAAAGCTACTAAATTGTTACTTAAAAAGTTGAAGGTAGTGAAATGGTACAAAAAGAAGAGCCAAAAGACCTCAGTTCAGAGTCGTTGAAGATGTGGACCAAATAATTAAAGGGCGAGGCTTTGAGAGACTATTACCAAATTGAAGATAGAAGTTGAAGAGCCACAAGTCAAGGATGGTCTTGCATACTTGTTCTCTTTAGGACAAAGAAAAGTTTTGGTGTGGGAGAGATGTTGGAGGGGACCCACATTAGAGGAAATTTCAACTCAAAATGGGCTCCTAAGGAAAATTAATGAAATAATAAAATAATATTTATTAATTTTGGAGGAAGGAAAGAAAAAACTACTTTTTTGTTTGTATTTTTGACATATCTCCCTGTGTTTTTACTCAAATTTCAATCGGGAGAGCTTGTTGGATGTGGAATTAAATTCCGCATCCAACGAGTACCCACTCGACATACTTTTGACAGACCCGGCTACCCCAAAAACAAGATAGTCATCATCACATTTTTTCAGGTATATCTTGTTTTTGGGGTAGCCTGGTTCGTCAAAAGCATGCCAAGTGGGTACTCGTTGGATGCAGAATTTAATTCTGCATCCAATGAGCTCTCCCGATTGAAATTTGAGTAAAAACACAGGTATGTATGTCGAAAATACGAATAAAAAAAATAGTTTTTTTATGATACCTATTCCCAAATTTATATTAGAAAATTGTTTAAGACCTATATGGTATTTCAAATTTAAAGCAATGTCATTGGCTAACACATGATGACATGGAATTTGAAATAGAGTTAAAAGGCCTATTTTGAGTTGAAATTTCCTCTAATAATCGTCATCATATATCAATATGCTATGTAATAGAGGAACTAAATGAATGATTTGTTGGAAGCATTTACAACCACTCCAACCATATATGCAATGTATAGATACCTTTCAACTACATGAATACAATCAGATTATAAGTATTTTCCCACATTCTATGTTGATGGCATGTGCACACATTATTCTCTACTTGTCTGTGTATGTTCCAAGTGAACACAACAAATGCCAATAAATAAATAAAAAACATAGATTTTTATTGGATATTATTAGTTAATAACTTTGAGGCTTAATTGTTGGGATCGAACAAAATTTGATTACATATCATATGTTTTAACTTAGGAATCAATTAATAATGCATTTCTATTTTAGAGGTTAAAGACTTAATGTGTTGTTCGTTGGGATATTGGATTGCGACTTTATCATAGGAACCTATTAATAATACTTTCTGGTTGACGTTGAAGATTTAATGTATTATCCATTGATATTTCATTAAAGATTAAAAATACACAATTAATTATTTGTAATTCTCACACATATTTAATGATTGATATAATAAAATAATTTCAAAAATCCAATTGAATAGTAACAGTGTTTCTATACCACCTTCCCATACATGACCCCAAAACTATACCTCCTTTTTCATTACCCTTACATTTGGGTATACCTATGTATCTCAATCTTATATGATCTTATATGAGTTGCATGGAGCCTCAAATTAAATCCTCCATTTCATACTTTCTATTCACCCAATTAATTATATCACCCACACTAACATTCTCAAGGAAACTAAACCCACTAAACCCACTTGTTGGTATATGCCTAATAAACCTTAACCCACTTGTTAGTGTTTCCCTAATGAAACTTAACCCACTTGTTGGTATTTTCTTTTAAGCTAATTTCTTAATAAACATACCTGGATTACTTGCCATGTGTACTTTTAAAATGATTATTGATGTAGCATTTATAGTTAGCTTAGTCACATTCAATGAATCTATCCTAATTAGTGCTACTAGCAAAATAATGAATTTCAGTTTATCTTGTTATATCAACTATTAATCCATAAAGTCCATATCCAAATGCACATTGTTTTCGAGTGATTCATTTTTACCTATAACATTTACTTTTATGGTTTCCATTAAATCTTCATAGATTAAAATAATTATAGATAACATATTACATGTTGATTATGTCCTTATGGAATTTCCACTACTTGATTAATATACTTAGTGGATTGGTTTAATTAGTTCTTTCTTCGGGATTCCCTTGGATACCTACTCCAATGACTTTAGCATTGTAATTTCCTAGAATATTATTTATATAGAAGGATATTTACAAAGTAACGTAAGTTAAGTTATTTCAACTCCAGTTCTAATTTATCTTGATAGCTATATTTATAATAGTATTTTTAGTACTAGAAGCAACTACCTTTAATTTCCACATTTAAATTCTTGTAGAAAAGGTGAACAACTTGGGTTCTATGGATCATCCCACTTATCGAAAAGTACAACAATGAAAAACACTAATTATGAGGAGGCAAGAGAAATATTGTTGGTATTAATAAGGTGCATAGGGAAGTGGTTAGAATATTTGATGAGAATTTTATTGGTTTCACTGTGATTTGAAATGCAAGTACACCAACCAATGAAGACTTTTTCCTAAATATGTGCTCTCCAATATCATTTACATGTACTCATTTTTATTATTATAAATAATGTATATTATAATCAATAATGTATACATTTGAAATTTGGAAGCTAAAGTGACTGACTAATTGGAAGGAAAGACTCTACAATTATTTATTGGAAGAAATTTTCATGTGAAACCATCATATCTCAATCTTTCAGATATCACTTAATGGATTATTTTAGACATTCTAGTTATTTTCTCACCATTTTTAGGTATTTAGTTGTTTTGACTAACAAATCCAATTTTGTAGAACAAGTGTAGGATATGCTCCCATGCATTCAATTATTGTAAAAAAAATCAATATAATCAATTTTATCCATTTTTCTTTATGCAAGTATTATTCCGGAGTCATTTAAGGATTAACAAGCATCCTAGGTTATTGTATAGGTGCATATCATTAACACATTATGATATCAATAAAACTAAAGTGGTTTCTTTCAACACAACCATATTTAATAATTCTCTCTCAACCTTATTATAATCTAGGGTTTTGTGATGTTTATTTATCATTCTAACTCATGCATTTATGCATAAGGTAACACCCGACATATTGGGAATGATGATTACAACATTACAACAAGCAAATATTTTGGTTTAGATATGTCTTTTTAGTAAAAAAGTTGGTTTGTGCAGTATATAAATGTCTATGTAATGCAGACCTACATTTATATAGTTCTAGTGAAAAACAAGGCTAATTTACTTAATTTTTTATCCATGTGAGAAGTGTTGATGGCATTAGAATTTGCAAATATTTCAATACGGATTAATGTTTTAGAAAATGAATTGGTTTGCGTGGTAAATAAATGGCAACACAATGCATATAGGTGTTGGTGCAACTAAAGTCATTAGAGAGGCTCATTTACTTATTTATTTACTCAAGTGAGTAGTTATGTGCTTCCCAAGTTATTACTTTGGATTTGGATTCGTCTTTTTTTTTTCACAAAGAAAAAAAAATCCTTTATATTTAAACCATGACATAAGTACAAACAGATAGAGAGAGATTCTCTTTTTGTTTTCACCCACATTGGTAGGTATTCATAACCATACTAGCTTAAATCATACATAGAATTCAAATTTCGGTAGTAATCAACTTTGCAACATACTATAGACATAGTTCTCTAAAAGTTCTAAGAAACCAACTCAAAACAACGTTATCAACATAGATGCCCAAATACAGACTCAAAAATCTAATAATGGCGATATATAAACTCTCATATCACCCGAGTCGATCACGATCCCATCTAGTAGCTCCTCGGAAGAAATGCATCCAAGCTTATCATCAATGGCCTTTTTCGGTAGTGAGTCAGCTTCACTATTGTACTCCCTATAAATATGGTGAAATGCAATCCTAAGGAAGGAACGTAATAAGCTTCTGACTCTACTCATCCAATGGGAAAGCTCCATAGAATAAATATGGTTCTTCTGATTGACCCAATCTACTATTACTTTGGAATCACCCAATATCTGATAAATATGCAGGTGCTTATATTGAGAAAAATCGAGAATCCCCCATAAGGATACCAATTCTTCTTTAATATTAGTTTTAAGGCCCACTGAACAATCATAATCCTCAATCTAATACAATGGTTTGATTTCATCTTGACCACCATCCCAACCCCCCACACGCCTTTTTGTTCAGCCCCATCATTTAGTAACCAGACACAAAAGGCCTATCATAGAGAGGTGGCTAAGTCACTCTAGTAGTAATGTTCGTGGATCCACATCCAAAATCCTTCAATCTAGTCAGAATATTAATGTAGACCTCTTCTGGAGCTAGTTGGATTCCCTGGAAAGTAGCCAAGTTCCTAGCCCGCCAAATCTCCCACATAGTATCCAAAGGTGTATCCATCAATAAAGGAAACATATCCTTCCATCTAAGAAGTTTATCCTCTAATATAACAAACTGCCACTTGAAGGACACCTGCATTCTAAGCATGAGAGTGCTTCAGACATCATTAAAAAAAATACACTCACCAAAAAGATGATCTACATTTTCAAATGCTGCACAACATAGGCTGCATCTTCCCTACCCACTGAATCCTCTTTTTTGTAAGCCTTCCCATGTCAAAATTTTCTTTTTAAGAGCCAACCAAATGAAACAATAAATTTTAGTTGGGATCTTTCCCTTCCATACCCACGACATCCACCAGGTAAGAGACTTTGGTAAGTGTTGCTCCACAAGCGCATTATAAGCCAATGATGTAGTGACATTAGCCCGTTTTTTATTTAGGCACCATACAATGTTGTCGTTGTAGTCATATATTCTTATGTCTGCCATGGTTAATATGGTAGTGAAGGCCTTCCATTCCACAGCCCAATCACCGAACAAATGTAAGTCCTCTGCCGAGAGTCACCCACCGACATGTTCCCCTACCTCCTTAACTTCCTATTTTAACACTAGAATATTTCTTTGATGGAGATATCTGATAAGACCCACAGATAGAGTTGAATTTTCCAGCATACCAACAATTTAATCAATCCCATTGTAAACTTGAAATCCCTTACCAATCAGCCACCCAATATCCCATTCTATGAAAGATAGTGTCTTAGAAATACTTATCCAAATCTCAGATGAAGCTGTAGCAGTCCTACAAGTACTTGTGAGCTAGATAGACAAGGGAATATTCTTTAAATATTTACATTTGACCACTTTTCCCCACATACCATTATCAAAGAGGCATCGCGAGATACTTTTGGCATAAAGAGCCAAATTAAAAAAAACTAAGGTTCTTGATCCACCAACCACTTAGGGATTTTGGTTTGGAGATAGATTCCCACCCAGCAAGATGGTATTTAAAAACTTTCTTCTTATTAGCCCAGAGAAATTGAAAAATCATTTTCCTCATGTTGTTTATAATTCCTTTCGGAACTTTGAACAATGAAAACCAATATACCAGAATACCTTGCAAAACTGCAGTGATGAGTAGTAATCTTCCACCCTACGAAAGCCATCAAAAATTTCACTTGTCCATCTTCCATATCATTTTTTTAGGATCCAGGCCCAATCCCCTTTCTTATAACCATTATGTTTAAGGACGAAACCTAAGTATTTAAGACCCTAATCAATGCTTTCCATTTTGAAAGAAAAAATGAGTGATACAGATTCCATAATCAATTGATTCTGACATAAAACAGAGAAGCTATATTTATGTGAGATAAGTTTCATACTTGATGGCCCACACAATATGTCAATAATTACCTTTAGTTGCTTCCAGTCTGCCACAGTGCCATCCCCAAAGATAAGAACATGATCGACATAAAGGAGATGAGTTAAAAACCGAGTTCTGGTCACCTTAATCCCTTAGAAGAGTTTATTCTCTTATTATTGCCAATATAGACATGAATCACAATTTGTATAAGTCTTGGGTTGCAACAAAAGTGATAATTTCAACTTTTCTACCATGGTGCAATGAGCTTCAAATTTAACAATAATAGTGACATTTAACCACTGTAATGGCTCTTGTTTTCTTGGCATACAGAGATACTTTGTTTTGTTAATCACAATAAATGATTACTACTTAAGCATGCATTGAAAATAAGATTAGTAAAATGGATTTTGGTGATATACTATATATTTTTCACATTCATGATAAATGTTGATAATAATAGTTGTTTGAAGATGCAATCGGTGTCTAAAATATATGTTTATGATGCTATCTTGTTGATTGTTTATGTTAATATAGTTGATTCCAACTTTTTGTTGTTTTAGATATGTCGTTGGCATGATTCCATAGCATGGCCAACCCCAAGGAAATGAGGAAAAAAATTAAGAAGGTTTTCTCTATTTTGATTTAAGTCAATCCACATTTACACGATTAACACAAACTCACCACATTTACTTATAAATATCATGTTTTCAAATCCTAATCCTCTTGACTTTTAGTAACATCACCCCAAATACAATCCTCTCAAAAGTTGAGATAGTATCGAGTTGACCAATTGTGTCCAAACAATGGTAATATCTAATCCTAATGTTAGTTGGGAATTTAATCCACCACCTCCTCCCTTAAACAATAATGTTGGGAAAGTTGATCTACCTCCTCCTAATTTAAATATTGATAAAAAAAATTTTCTTTCTAAACATGCTTATTATTTTCCTACAAAATATGCTTTCACCATTCTTAATCCTTCCTTTGAATATCAACCAGTTGTTATTATTTTACATGATAACATTGACTAAGATGTTTTGATGGCCTTAATTCTTCAAAATATAAATAAATTGTTTGTGCTTCTATTCACGTTGCTCATCTTAAACATGTTATTGAACCCTATACTCCACACTCAATTAAAATTATGCATGATATGCCCTCTTCTTAATTTTATTAAGAACCATATCATATTATTGACCTTTTGATCACCGAACAGGTTTGCTATCAGTCATGTTATTGTTGTGTTATATTCTATTATTATGACGATGGAAATAGAGTGTTATAATCTATTATTAAGAAGATGGAAAAAAGGATGTGACTATTGATTTGTTGGTGCAGTTATGATTAGAGATGAATTATTTATTTTACTTCACTATTTGTAAATGGAATATCGTATTCTTTTAACACTTGCGAAATAAAGTTAGATGCTTTGACTTTTTTAATTAGACTTTGTATTATTTTGTGGATGGCGATGATATGGGTTTGATTCGATAATATCAAGTTTTATTATTATTATTATATATTTTATAAAATATAAATGAATTATGTTTTGGTTTTATGATCTCGTGTTTATTTTTAAGTAGCATATTCGTTATATATATATATATATATATATATATATATATATATATATATGTTGTAATCATGAATTTGTG
>LPNX010812931.1:247930-259040 GCA_001517045.1 Pseudotsuga menziesii
GATAAATGAAGGGACAAGGTGGAGTTACACAATTAAGGAGGTTTAAGAAGTTTTATTTTATTTTATTTTATTTTATTTAGGTATAATTGGTTTTTGCTAAGTAATATGAAAGTTTAACTTAAATTTTTTAAGTTTTCTATGTTGTCATAGCTTAATTCCTAACTCGATAAGCATTTAATACATTTTCACAATAACAACATGAAGAGGATTACTGCAAGAAATACAATCACAAGGTACACAACAATTTACCCTAGGAAACCTAAAGGGAAAAACCTAGCAAAACTTCCTCAATATAGATTACCAGAATGCAATGACCAAAGAACAAGGTCTCATAGACAAAGAGACCAAACCCCAAGCATAAGAGCCAAACACCAAAGACACTAGTCCTCCTCCTTCTTTATTCCTCCTCCTTTATCTCTATGTGCACTAAAAGTATGAGAGAGTGTATAAATGAGGGAGGGTGCCTCCCTATTTATACTAGTTTCCCAACTGGCATTTTCCCTAACTGGGTCGACCTACTAGGAGAACTCACAATAAAAATTATGTTATTCTTTTATGGGTGCTATTGACCCAACTTGCATTGGAGAGTTTACCTCATGACCTTTACACGACCTTTTACATCAGTGACATCTCCCGAAGGAGGAATAATAATAATGTGCAGTACAAGTAGAATATTCTTTGAAGTTACATTATTTCAACACTCCCCCTTAACAAGAAGAGTATTTTATTGACAACGACAACAACTGGTGTGGCTTTACACAACATCATCGGAAGGAGAGAGGGGAGGCATCATTAACATCATATTTTGGAACATTGTCATGTACATCTATAAATCATCAGAAGTTTTGAACAACATCATCATATTCAACACAGGGATGAAGTATCATCATTTGTGGCATGGAATTGGGGCATCATAAGGAATTACCATCCCAAAATGTATCCTAAATAAGAAAAAGGTGGAGATAGATAAGCAAAAATGTGAGAGAAAAATAGAATATTACGATATTTTTGTGATAAATTTTGATCCTAAACTCGGATTGGGGCGCTCTTGGTATTGTTGGAAAGGTATTGTCGAGGGATACAACTTTGTGTTTTGAGATTCATGATATTCCTCACGGTTTGGATGGGGAATGCATTTTTGTAAATATGGGCATAAGGAATCTCAAAAATTCAAAGATGCTTTATGAAAAGTATCTTTGAGAAGATTCTTTTCATAAAGCATCTTTGAGAAGATGTTTTTCATAAAGCATATTTGAAAAGATGCTTTTTGATATTCCTTATGCCTAGATTTACAAAAATTCATGCCTCGACCAAACCGTGAGGAATATCGCAAAGCTCAAAACATGAAAGTTGTATCCCTTGAGAAATTTCCAATGGTATCAGGAGCAACCTAATACGAGTTCGAAATCAAAAGTTATCCAAAAATACCGTAATATTCTCTTTTTCTCTCTCATCTACCTTTTTCTTATTTAGGATACATTGTAGAAGAGGGTAGAATGTTATGATCATCATCTACAGCATGGAATTGGAACATCATCAGCAACATGGAAATGGAGCATCAACATATAACTGTTGGAATAGCAATAAGGATGACAACACGAGGCTAGAACATCAACATAAATATGCAATAATAACAATGACAACATGAGGCTGGATGATCAGCGTAAAGATGGAATAACAACAACGACAACATGATGCTATCTCATCAACATAAAGATGGAACAACAGCAACAACATGTGACAAGTATAACAACATCATCATCAATAGCTCAAGGATGGAGTAACATCATCTATGGCAGTTGTAACAACAACCAACATGATCCTTCCTTTCGGAATTATGGGATCATGAACAACACATTTGTGGCACTCAGACGATCCTTCCTCTCAGAATTATGGGATCAAGTCTTTGCAAAGATACCAATACTAATCACAACTAAGAGATGCATACACAAGATGATCCTTCCTTTCGGAATTACGAGATCAATTCCACTAACATCGTGGAAAATCCTTCCTTTTGGAATTACGAGATAAATTCCACTAACATCCTGGATGATCCTTCCTTTTGGAATTACAGGAACAAGTCCACTAACATCCTAGACGATCCTTCATTTTGGAATTGCAGGATCAAATCCACTAACATCCTGGATGATCCTTCCTTTCAAAATTACGGGATCAAGTCCACTAACATCCTAAACGATCCTTCCTTTCGAAATTACGAGAGAAAATCCACTAACCTCTTCGATGATCCTTCCTTTCAGAATTACGGGATCAAATCTAAGGAAGATTAGTCCTAACATATTGGATGATCCTTCCTTTCAGAATTTGGGGATCAAGTCCATCAAGATCAACATTTAAGATGATCCTTCCTTTCGAAATTACGGGATCAAGTCTAAGGATGATAAATCCCAACTAAGCTACCTGCTATGATCAGGGTACCATAGTATCAATACTACTCCCCCATTCAAGGGATGTCCTTATGAAAAACACCAAGCTTGTATCAAAAGTGTTCAAAATTCATACGAGATAGAGGCTTAGTCAATACATCTACAACCTGCTCATTTGTGCTCACATATTAGAGCTTTATGGCTCCCTTCTGCACCATGTCATGAATGTAGAAATACCATATTTCTATGTGCTTTGTCTTATCATGGAACACTAGGTTCTCTGTCATCTTCATGCAACTTTGGTTATCACATAGAATCATGGTAGCATCCATCTCCAGATCGAACAAATTTGACAACAACTTTCGAAGCCATATGGCTTCACAACTAGTCGAACAAGCTGCAATATATTCTTCTTTTGCAGTGCTGGGAGAAAAACTAGACTACTTCCTTCTTAGCTATGATATCATGGCTAGCCCCATACTAAAAAAATCCTCTGGAAGTGCTCTTTCTCTCTGAGACACTTCCTACCCAATTTGATTCTATTAACCTTACTTTTGGCAAAGCCCAAGCTCGCTAGAAAACTATCGATTCTTTCATACCAAGCTCTTGGATATTGCTTCAATCCATACAAAGCCTTCTTTAGTTTACATACATGTGTTCTTATGTCTTTGACTTCAAAACCTTATGGTTGTTCTATGTACACCTATTCTTCAATAACACCATTTAGGAAGGTTGTTTTCACATCCATCTGGTGTAATTTCCATTTTTTCTTGGCTACGAGTGCCATGATGGTTATGATAGAAGTGTACCTTGCTATAAGAGAAAATGTCTCTTCATAATCGATTCCTTCCTTTTGAGAGAATCCATGGGCCACAAATATGGCTTTGTACTTCTCAATACTTCCATCAGCTGCATGTTTTATCTTGCAGATCCATTTGGAAGATACCACACTTTTACCTTATGGTTTGAGAACTACTTCCCGCACATCATTCTTCATTATGGATTGGTATTCTTCCGTCATGGCTTCTACCCATTCTCTTTTTTGAACCATTGCTTTAAAACAAGTAGGTTCTTTGTCTATAAGATCACACATCAAATCCATATAACTAGGAAATGGATTTGGCTTCTTGTTCTACCTTGTGGAGCCTTCTAGAGCACCATACCTTTCTGCCTCTTGAATAATTTCACAATCCCACACTAGCTTTCTCTTGTGAGAGATATTCACGTGGGGAGGTTCATGGGGCTCCAACATATCATGTTTTTCTGGAATCTCATCACCAAGAAAAGGTGAAACTTCTTTCATCAGTTCTACAACTCTAGGAGCTACTACTTCTTCATATGTTCTTTCAGGTTGGCACTTTCTCGACTTCTTGAGAGTTATATCTTCATCAAATGTTACATCCTTTACATGTTCCTTCATGATCAATCTTTAGGTCTGGTAGACCTTTGACTACCTTGTTCACATGTGGTAGGTATTTGTAGTTTATATGAAGAATACTTCTATGCCATACTTCACATGGACTTGTAGTATCATGAATCAAGGATACTTCTGAGTGACCTTTCAGTTTATATAGGACACCCTCTTTTGTCCCAATGACAGATACGTCTTCTAGAGAACATATTCTTCAACTTATTCTTTTTCTAACTTCATGAGAGGTTATTCTTCCTCTTCGGCTAAGTGAGCATGGTGTCTTTTGTTACTCTTTCTCTTATACTCTTGTTTCTTTGTTGGACAATTTTTGACAATGTGTCATATATTGTCATAATGGTAGCAATGATAAGAGGAGAAGACTTTATGCTTGTAATCTCCCTTTTTATTCTTTTGAAACTTCTTAGGATGATACGATCTCTTATGAGTTTCATCCTTGAAATGTTGTTATCCTTTAATTCTTCTGGTATGAGTAGCGAGAGCATGGTCATCATCTCTAAGTAGTGCTTCTTGGTTAGCTACTCTAGCTTCCTCTTGAACACATTCTTCCCATAGAAAATCAAAGTTTAGGCTTTCCTTCCTTGCACAATTTTTCTAGATGAAGGAGTCCCATGGTCTAGTAAGACCATTGAGATCAGTCATTACTAGTTCAATTTCATCAATATAGTCTTCAATAGCTTCTAGTTGTTTTTTGAATTGAGGGACCTTTGTGAAGTATTCATGGATAGATTCACCCTTGCTCATTTTTGTACTTTTGAGTTGGGATCTCAAGTTCATATTTCGGTTGATGTTTCTTCCTTCGTACATTCCTAATAAGGCATAAAACATCTCCTTAGGTGTATCCTTGGGGGATAATTAAGGAATCAAGTGATCCTTGATGGAATCTGCTATGATCCTCTTGGCTCTAATCATGTATTTCTTGTACTTTTCCTTTTCTTCATCTTCTTCGGGCTCCATCACAACTTCCTTCATAAAATTTGCAAGATCATTCTCTTATAGAACTGATTCCTATTCTATATTTCCAAGAACAAAAGTTTTCTATGCCTTCCAACTTGTCATCAAGCTTATTTCTTGGAGACATCTTGTCCCAGAGATCAGAGAATGAAAAAAAATGAAATTTTTCAGAAATGAAAATTGTACTCGCCAAAATATGCACTTGAATGAGGTGAGTATGCAGGTACAATCAATTTATGAAGAATCCAAATTCTTACGCTTGAAACTGGACTTGCAAGATCCTTGACTGCAGTTTCTAGTTTTGTTTCTCATTTTTTTGGTTCTAAGCCAAACTAGGGATTGAATTTTCGGAGGATATTCCCACTGAAAAAATTCAATCTTAGTGCCAAGAGATGTTCCTAGGAGGGGATCACTTCCCTATGTCACTTTTAATAATAAAAAATCCACTTTAGTAGAAAACCCTAAATTTCTAGTCTAGAGAAGGAGAAAGAGATTTACCTCATGAAAGTTGCTCTTTTTAGGCTAGGTATGATACCATATTAAGTTTTCTATGCTGCCATAGATTAAATCCTAACTTGATAAGCATTTAATACATTTTCACAATAAGATCATAAAGAGGATCACTGAAGGAAACACAATCACAAGGTACACAACAATTTACCATGGGAAACTCTAAAGGGAAAAACCCAACAAAACTTTCTCAATATAAATTACCAGAATACAATGACCAAAGAACAAGGTCTCATAAAGAGAGACCAAACCCCAAGAATAAGATCCAAACACCAAAGACACTAGTCCTCCTCTTTCTCTGTCCCTCCTCCTTTCTCTCTCTTGTGCAATACATGTGTGATTGAGTGTGTATAAATGAGGGAGGGCGCCTCCCTATTTATACTAGTTTCCAAACTGACATTTTCCCTAACTGGGCCAGCCTGTTTAACTGAAAGGGATGACCTACGTAGGAGAAATCACAATAATAATTATATTATTCTTTTCTAGGTGCTATTGACCCGACTTACAATGGAGGGTTTACCTCAAGACTTTTACACGACCTTTTACATCAATGACATCTCCCGAAGGAGGAATAATAATAATGTGCAGTACAAGTTGAATAATATTTGAAGCTACATTAATTCAAAAATATTAATGGTAAACCATATTTTACATAAATTCAAAGATCTTTATATAATCTTTTATAAAAAATGACCAGAGTATATAATATATGTATAACAATCCATAAATAAAAAAGACATAAATATATATTGTTATCATATGATAAACCACATATGGTTGTCTATCCTTAATGCTTCCTTCACAAAGACCAAAATACAAGAAAAGAGAAAACTGTAAACTAACCCAAAATGGACTTTGGATAAAAAAACTATCACAATGTCATCTCTCTTCTCCCATTTTTTCCAAAAACCTGCTTCCAACTGTAAACCATCCTTCGACAAATGATCATCATGGGTGTTCCTTTCTCTGTAGATATGTTGATAGTTAATTGACTGAAATGGTCCCTCCAATATGATAATCTCTTCAAATATATGGGATAAATATATTTTTCTTGGAGATTTCATCATCTTCATATAGTCAATGACTGCCTTAGAATCCCAAACACCTGTAGATTCTAGGCAACTTTCATGTGTGCAATAGTTAAAATAAACTTGAGGGCCATAAATTTTGATTTGTTGATGGAGCTTAGACCCACATTGATTGTAAAAATAATCAAATGATGATATGAGAAATGAAGGATACCCTTGCACCCCCCCCACCCATGAGATCCCTTGTGATGCATCGAAATATAGCCATGGAGTTGTGCGATCAATAAATTCTTCCACTATTCCTTTGATATTGTTGGATTTTTTTGTCTTGAGGAAAATGGCTACAAAACAAGTAATCCTTAAGAAGCAGAAACTATTGAATGAATATAAATTTCCTCAAGCATGGATTTATCTCTAGATAACCACACCCCCCACATGAATATAAATGGTAGTGCCAAATGATATTTGAATATCCCATTATTGGAGCATGACTCCAGAGCTTGTGACAATGAAGGACCATCCCAAGTGAAGGGAATACTAGAGACATGAGACATATGATCCCACATCATTCTAATGAGTGAACATGAGATGAAGAGTTGATCTACACTATATTGTTCCTCTTTGAACAAAGGACATCGACTGGGATCACACCAAAACTTCTTGAGTAGCAGGTTCTAGACTCATATCTTATTAGATAGTGTAAGACATAGATTTTTTTTTTCACTTAAGAGGACACTTGTACCTCCAGGTTGCAACGTTCCACCACTACAAATCTAGAGGATTCTCTTCTTCTTGAGAGACTAGATATCCAACACGAGGAGAATAAGTGCCACCTTCCAAATTCCTTGACCAAATTAAGAAATCCTATCTGTCAATGAGTTTGAGTTGTCTATCTTTAAGAGAATTGATGTATCTATTCCATGCAATCATGTGCTATTCTTCCACTAAATCCATATCATTCACTAAGTGCCATTCTTGATATAAAATGGATGAGTTGATAGGATCTCTAATATTCTCCAGGAAAATTATACCCTAGTCACTCATAATATCCACAAGATCATGAGGAAGCCTATGACCACCACCACATCCAATCCATACATCATAACCAACTTTGACCCTCCATCCATTACCAATGTGACACTCTAACTAGTTACCAATGCCATCAAAAGCTTTCAACATGAATTTCCAAATGATGGATACGTTCTTTGTACTTTTCTGTCTACTTCTCAACTATTCTTCCACAAAAAGAGGGCTATATATTTAATGTACACAACAAATACCCTTAAGCCATCTCCATTTAAGACACACCAAACCCCTTTAACCGCTAAGGCTGTTGCAAAGTAGGAATGGTTCTTAAGACCCCAACAACCCATATCCTTGGGCCTAGTTAAATTGGTCCAAGATGCTCAATGCATGGAGTATCCATATTTCCATCCCTTCAAGAGAAAATTATAACAAATGTTTCCGATTTCATCCAATGTACCAGATGGAAGATATGCTAAAGACACCCAAAAGACTGGGATAACTTCCATGACATACTTCACCAAAATAAATCACCCACCTTTATTGAGCCAATTGTTGCACCACAAATGAAGTCTTTTTCAATCTTACCAATTAACCATGCCCAATCTCTTTTTCTGATAGTTGTTGGGCTTGAGTAAAATCCCGAAATACCTTAACCCATTCTCTACATATACCAACGGGAAGTCTAACTATGCACAGATCCAATCAATATCATCTTGTTCAATTAAGAAAGGAGACGTAATAGAACATCTCCCCTTTAAAAAATGAGGATATCATCAAGAAAAAACAAATGAGTAACATGAATAATCCCACTAACCAAAATACTTTTAAAAGAACCACTCTATTTTGCATTAAGGATGATTCTACTCAACCCCTCAACCACTAGAATGAACAAAATAGGAGTCAAAGGACAACCTTGTCTAGGACCCCTATCAAGTCTAAAAAAAAGGAATCAAGTCTAAAAAAAAAAGGAGAAGTTGAGTTGTTGATCAAGACACCAATGGAAAAAAAATCTTTTCCATCATATTATAATTTTCCTTTTCACCGATACATGACACGTTTATGACCATTAAAATTAAAACTAAAATGAAAACAAACCGCCAATGAAATCTTGATGTGATAATGTCTAATGTTTGATTTAGATTAGGTTTTTATCATTAGAGTGAGTACATATCCAATTTAATCATATGGTGACAATAAATATAATGACGATGGAACAAAAAAAAACGTAAATGTTTCCAATAAAACAAAACAGTTAAGTAATGGAAAACCAAAATATCTATCACATGGTAATTAAAATGAAAACAAATTAACAATAAAAGCTTAATGATTGGTTTTGAAATTGTAAAATATCTTGAATTTCGATTAATTTATTATATAATTATACAAAGTTAGCGTACAAGAAAATCATAATGTGATCATAAAGATAATTTAATCATATGGTGACAATAAATATAATGACGATGGAACCAAAAAAAAACACGTAAATGTTTCCAATAAAACAGTCAATGGAAAAACAAAATATCTATCACATGCTAATTAAAATGAAAATGAAAACAAATTAAAAATTAAAGCTTAATGATTGGTTTTGAAATTGTTAAAGTATCTTGAATTTCGATTAATTTATTATATAATTATACAAAGTTAGCGTACAAGAAAATCATATTGTGATCATAAAGATAATGATGGTGAAATTGGTTACGCTTTTTAGATACAACGTTAACATCGTACAGTGAGGTTTTCAAATAAAAGGAACAAAGTGTGCAAAAAGATTAGTATGCTAACCTGTAAGGGAACAATTAAATATAAATGGTCACTAATCTGTAAGGGAACAATTAAATATAAATGGTCACCTCATTTGGTATTTTCTACTTTTACATGTTAATGACTATTAACATAACTATTAATAATCATAGATGATTGGCTTCTTAGTAATTATGCTTTTTGTTTGAATTTAATTTAATTATAAAAGACAAGCCATCATACAAACATCCATCAATATAACGTACCTAGTACCTACTACCACTCCTCTACATACATATATTTTATGCCTTTTGTTTGAATTTAATTTAATTTTAATCATGTGGATTAATCGCATCAATTCACACATGTCCTATTTTATGAAGTATTACAAATTTTATAAAAGTACTAGTAATGCATACATCTTACTGGGTTGTACTTTTTATGTAGGTTGCAAAAATCTATCACAACTAAGTATATTTTAATTTTAATTTTTTATTATTGCGCCGAGAGGCGCTCTACAGCTCAGTATGGGGGAGATCTTGTAACGCTATGTTACGTAACGTTACATAGATGTCGGCTATAAAAACAAAACTTTTAATTATCTTCGAAAATAAATGTCGGCCACAAAAACAATCTAATATAGATGAGATGTTGTAATGTTCCTACCTAACAAAATAATAAATAAAAAATAAAAAATTTAATTATTTGCCATAAAAAAAAGTCCGTGAGAAAAACAACACAATATAGGGGAGATGTTGTCATGT
The DNA here is from genome assembly GCA_001517045.1 of Pseudotsuga menziesii. NCBI lineage: Eukaryota > Viridiplantae > Streptophyta > Pinopsida > Pinales > Pinaceae > Pseudotsuga > Pseudotsuga menziesii. Next base: position 257,766 of record LPNX010812931.1, read on the forward strand.
TTCTACTTAACAAAATAATAAAAAATAATAAAAATAAAAAATTGAATTATCCACAAAAAAATGTTGGTCATGCACATGGTTTTAAAACCATGTGCAAGGCCTCTTAAAAACCCATGGTTTTATTGTACATGGTTTAGGAGGGCCTTACAAATGGTTTTAAAGCCATGTGCAAGGCCTCCTAAACAACCCATGGTTTTGTTGTACATGGTTTAGGAGGTAGTTGCAAATGGTTTTAATACCATGTGCAATGCCTCCTAAACAACCCATGATTTTAGGAGGGCCTTGCACATGGTTTTAAAACTATGTATGGGGGAGATGTTTTAATGTTTTTCCTAACAAAATGAAAAAATTATATGCAGCGATAAATAGTATTAAATATTAATAATAAAAATATTATTTGTGGACCTTAAATAAAAAAATGTGCCTTTTGGTCTAAATCACATTAAAGCTGATAGTTGAGTGCAATACTTAAGAAGAGGTCTGTACCTCCAAAGATTTGATCCCTCTCGGCGCTTGATAGAGCTAGGGATTTGGATCTATCCTGGTTTAGATAAAAATAGGGAAGTTTGTATTATGTTAGACAATAGAATACGAGTATAGAAAAAAAAGTCAAATTCTTTCTCTTATGTGTTAGTATTCTCTCCCACAAAATTACACGATGAGTGCTTTTACATAGTTTAGATGGCAATCCAAAGCTATTATAAAATACTTTTTATATTAGATCAATTTTTGGACCATGATTTACACACTATTTACCTATGATTTTTTTTCTTTTTCTTTTTAGGATTTTCTATTAATTTCGGTAGTTATGTCCAACCCATGGGACCCAATTTTGTGCTAGTGTTATATCTAGCATGTTAAAGAAGACACAAAATAGATTACCAAGCAATAAATAATGATCTTATTAAGGCACCCCTTTAATGAGAAGCTGAACATTCTCTTTCATCCCTAGTCATGTTAGGGTTAGGGTTCTTTCATATTAGGGTTTTTTCTTTAAAGATATTTTTGGTATTATTATAAAATGTAGTTTCATATCATTGTTATGGAGTTGTTTGCAAATAATTGTATCTACTATCACATATCTTCTCTAAGATGAGTTACCACCATTCTAGATATTTTGTATTGTTATGTATACCATTCATTAGAGGAATTTTGGGGTCTAACATGGGCCTCCTAAGGAAAATAATAAAATAATAGTTAAAATAATTAAATAATATTGATTAATTTTGGAGGAAGAAAGAAAAAAACTACTTTTTGTGTTCGTATTTTCGACAT
>LPNX010812940.1:0-92474 GCA_001517045.1 Pseudotsuga menziesii
CCACTTCAATACCTTGTGGAATACTCTCTGAGACAGAAACACCAAGGACTCCCCAAGTGGAACATAGGGAGGTAAACGAAGAAACTCCCCAAGCTGGGACAGCATTAGAGAAGTTCAGTGCACGTGGTTCAGGCTTAAAGGTATATTCCATTCCATTTGTCATTTTCAAGCTTTTGGAGTGATTAACATGGATGCTAATTTGATTGATTCTTTTTATGCAATATGCAGAAATCTCTCGCCAAAGAATACCTATCTTTCCTCAATACTGCTAGCAGGTAAACCTCTTGGATAAATTTCCTCATGGAGAGAGTGAGAGCATTTTTTAATATTCTTACTCAAAGCATTTTTAGCGTGGTTTGCATGAATTTCTTATATTTCCAGATCATTTAAACTTTGGTTGGTATAATCTTGAAAGCTTATGCTCGTCTTTTCTTTTCTTGACATACAGAGAGGAGCTGCTTGAGTTGAGGGTATGGATGTTCCCACATTGTTAGTTGCAAGTTTCTTGCCATTAAAGATGTACTTTGTTTAGCTAAATTATGTGATGTTTCACAGGGTATTGGAGAGAAGAGAGCCAATAATATTCCTGAACTACGACAAACTTCTCCTAAGCCATTGAAGGAGGTAATCATATCAGTGAATCCATTTAAAATGCTTTTGCTGACCAATTGTCCATTCAAGATGCCTCTGCTGAATTTATGTATTGAACTAACATTGTTTTTGTTTCACAGCTTGAGGATCTGGAGAAAATTGGGCTTTCTTCCAAGCAGGTAGGCAGATCCCCATCAGATACTCTTCAATTGTCATAGGATTTAGGAATGGTAGTTACCTTAGAGAGTAAATAGCACTGACTTATAATTTGACTTGTTTCTGCAGATAAAAACCATCTTCAGTAGTACTGCTCGACAAATATTATCTTAAATGAAAGGGATGTTGCTGTCTTCCATAAATCAGATCTTAATTCTCATTGTACAATAGGCATTCATTACTTTGTAATTTCCTATACTGGATTTGCATTCTCTTTACCAACCTCCGGGAAAATGTTTTTCTATACTGGATTTGCATTCTCTTAGAACTATGCTTTTTAAATTCCAGTAATGTTATATTTCATTGGACCATTTCTGTCAATGACTTGAGGTATGCCAACAAAGCTTTGTGTGGAATGGTAGTACTGTACCAGTCATTGGCAAGTATAGTGGTGCACTGTAAATTTAATAACATTTAATAAAAATCCATTAAAAACAATAATGACCCATGGATTTACTGTTACATTCAACTGATTCTGCTAGAAATAAGACTGGTTTAACTAGTGCTGTTGGAAATAATGCTACTGGAAATGATCCTGGGATTGCTAGGAATTAGGCTCCTTCAACTTATGATTCAACCGCTGGTGCAACTGCTTATGGATTGTTTTCATGCTGTTTTTGCCGGTGGGGGCTGGGAATCCCGGTTCGTTAGTTCTATCATAAACCTGGTATCTATTAACCATGTTGATCCTTGCTTTTATTCTTACGGCCAACGTAGAAAGGAAGGCTATATTGCCTCCCTGATTGTCACTACCTACTAGCTTTATACCATGTGTATGGTGATGATCCTGAAAAAGGTCATCATATATAACACATCGTCATGGCATGCAGCCGACCCTTGTGTTGGAAGTTTTTATATAAAACTTATGTTGATAAGTAGGAGGGGGAATCGAAAAGAATGATTTATTTTTGCATATCAGCATTGAAGGGCTCACTATCTACTAACCCTTCAAAGCGAAATGGGCTTATAAATATTTAATATATATATATTTTTTTTAAAATTCACTGCCGTCGCTTAAGCGACAGCGATATCTGTCATTTTTGCGACGCCTTCCCATGCTATCTGTCGCAAATGCGACGGTTTTTGGTGATACGTGGCACTCCAAAATTAGTCATAGGTGTCGCAAATGCGACGCCTCGTCTTCATCTCCGTCGCTTAAGCGACAAATATAGCTGTCGTTTTTGCGACGGTCGGTGATGCTATCTGTCGCAAATGCGACAGTTATTGGTAACACCCAGGTGCTTAAAAATCAGATCTATCTGTCGCAAATGCGACGACTCTTCTCCATATCCGTCGCTTAAGCGACAGCTATATCTGTCGTTTTTATGACGCTTACTCTCTAAAGCAATGGTTTAAGCGACGGTTATACCTGTCGCTTATCCGACGGTTAACATTTAACCGACAGTTAGTTAAGTGTCGCTTAACCGACGGTTAGTTAAGTGTCGGATAGCCGACGCCACGTGTCTGACGCTTAAGAAAAAATCAAAGTGTCGTACATGCGACAGGAAAGTGTCGAAAATCCGACATGACGGCCGTCGGATTTTGGGTCGAAATGTAGTAGTGACGCTGCTACCAAGCCCATGGATACATGGCATCTAGCTAGAATTGGGCCACTTCTTTAGACCATTGCAAATTATGAGATCATGAGCACTACAAAGCTTGACTAGCTCAGACCCAAACAAATTATCCCTTATATCTTCAGAGATTCTTTTGTACCTTCGAGCTAAAGTAAGGTCTTCCTCTAACCAAAGAGGATTAGGGTTGGAATGATTGCTTATAAGAATATCTTGGTTGCTTAAATTTTAAGCATTAAATTCACCTGTTAAGGGGATAACGCCTTCATTCCTTAGGCTATAAATATCATTATCTAAACCATTGTAAGGACAATTTTTATCTAAATTGTTTTTCTTATATAAGTTAGAATTAATAGGGGAAAAATAACATTTTTTTTGTAAGTAAGTTGCAAAATTCTATTAAAGTACAAAAAGATGGTACACTAGGAAGAGATACAAGAGGTATTTGAAAAACGACCCCTATCTGGACTGAGACATGGCTTGTTAAGGCCTACCCTGCCTGTCAAAAACTGAACAAGGCTTCAAACAGTCACAAAGATGAGACTAAATACACTGTGGGAACCACAAGGCCTGGTTCCCACCAAAAAAGATACAAAACAGAAACTAACAGGGACTTAAGACTTTGAATGCTATCCTCCCGAAGCTTAACACAGTGGGCCGCACCGAAGAGAGCCATTAGATTGACATCAACATATATCAGAAAAACAACAAGAAAAAAGCCTCTCGCCGGAGAGCCCAGACTTAACTTCTAGCCACCCGGTTGGGGTCCTAGATCTGATCCTCGCGATGAGCCGAAAGAGTGCTTACTGGAAAATTGGACGGGGAATTAATCGGGGTGGTTGCACTGAACCCTGGACTAACCAGCATATCTTTAGCAATCTTCTCCAGGAGACGGAAACCTACAACACTCTCTTGCTTCCCGTGGCGAATGATGTCCAGGGCATCTCAGATTCCTTGGGCAGTTTGAATCTTTGCCTAGATGTCCCGAGCCAACAAGATGCGAGCAGTCCAGAATGGGTTGGGCAGCATTGGACGACACATTAGGGCCTTGAAATCCTGAAGGAGGTCAATTTCTAGAATGGTAATGAACGCCTCTATAGCAGTTGGCGTTTCCGCCATGTACTGATCACCCTAATTAAAGGGTTCCACTACCAGATCATCGCCCCTTGAAGGTAAAGAGTCGTTCATGGAACTGGGGGAAGCCTCACTATGGAAATCACCCCTATTGTTACCTCTTGCTCGATTTGAGTCCCTTCAGTAGTGCGACATGGTGAATGCACAGAGGCGGCCACTAGGAAATGATAGAAACAGAAACAACACCTTGCATGGGTCCTTAGTCTTCGCAAAGCCCGGATTTATAGAGAACTGCTCCTTTGAGTCCTCCCATCCACATAAATTCCCCATAACTCTATGCGTGCTCTCCATAATTTGCTTCCCTTCCCCCCACTCCATCATATCTCTCACCGTGTGCAATTGATTCGCCACCTTTTGCTTCACAGGGGGCCAAATAACACGGACATCCGCCATATTTCCCATTCCTACCACCTCAAATGTAATCGTTGTACTCTTGATCTTACATTCTCGTCCACTCCTCCACTCTTCCCATGGATTGGAATGCAGATAGACTCTACCCGCAGATATAAATCCAAGCCCAGTACCTGCTGTCAACCTGATCTTTCGATGCCCCCTCGTGCTCCGTACCATTTCCATGTGTCTAGGAAAGCATCAATCTAGCCCCATCTAGAGATCAGGAGCTTTCCAAACTTACCGTGTTAGCCACCATGAAATTCGAGGGCCCGCTACATGGTGTCGGCACACCGTCTGTCTGTCTTCCCATTAAAGATTGATGCTATCCGTCGTTCGCATGCAGCGGGATGGAATGAGTCAGGAGGTTGTACGGGTTACAACTTCCATCCTTGTCATCCTCCGCTAACTTCAAGCATCATTGCCAAATGGTCTGAGTCTTTCCTCTGTCATCGATTTCCTCTACATGGACAGATATGTTGCATTCCACTCCTGTGTTCACCATGGCATCCACCACCTTCTTTCCCTCCCATTTAACATGCGAAAACAAAATGGATTCCTCTCCTGTGAGGGTTTACATGAGTACGCTTAAACTGCCCTCCCATCTCCAGTTCTTTGATACTTAGGCCCTTGAAGCACCCTATTGAAGGCAGTGTGCTAAATTGATAATGATCTGAGAATCCCCTTCCGCCACCAGAGGATTTTTCCCTATTTGCAATGCCCATTTCAAACCGTTGATAAGGCCTTCGAGCTCACCCATGTTGTTAGTGTTGCTGCCTATTAATCCCTAGAAAAAACTGAGAATGTCACCCTTTGAATTCCTTATAACACCCCCATAACCAGCGGGGCTAGGGTTATCTTTGGCCGCTCCATTGACATTGAGTTTAAAAGATCCAGCTAGAGGTCCTGTCCAGGAGTTCGGGCTAGAAACGGTCGCTATGACTGAACGAGAAATTGAATTGTTGGGAGGTAATTCCCCAATCCCTAGATCATACAGAATAATTTGTTCATTTGCGTCAGCAGAAAATTCATCCTACGTCCACTGGTGTAGAGAGATAATTTATTTCAAATGAGCTTCTATAGAGTTCCATATTTCCCCTTGTTTTCTTGATTTGTTTTCAAAGGTTTGTCTGTTGCGGGTTTTCCATATTTCCCACAATGTGAAACCAGGAAGAGTTTCTCACAGGCGGTTGACAATTTTGTTTTTAAAATAGTTCATAGGCCAATCTGCTATGGTGATGTTCGGTCGTCCTTTATGACAATGGTTTCTTCTGAAAATTGCCGCCCCTTTCTCCCATATTGAGTCTGCTAATTTGCATTCATCCAACAGATGATTGATGGTTTCATTATTCTCCTCACACATGCAGCACCTAGATGGACCATAGAATCCTCTGATTTGTAGGTTATCCCATGTTAGGATACGGCGTTTAATCACCAGCCAGCAGAAAACAGAGACCTTTGGCCACCATCCTCCAGTCCAAATTCCCCCCCATTTGGCTTTAGGCTCCAAGTTCTGAGTCCCTGTTAGCATCCCTAAGGCTTCTTTGGGGTTGAATTTACCAAAGATTCGATATATTCCCCAGGTGCTTGGGTTTGCCACCAACTCCGTTTCTTCCACGTCTTGAAAATATGGTCCTCGTTGCGAGTATCCCGAAATCCACCACCTTTCCATGGGAGTCATTCTGGAGGAAGGTACATAGTAATGGGGACACGTCCCCGCAAGAAATCACCAGTTCCTGGTTCAAATATTTACTTGCAAATCTATCATTTTGGCCATTCTGCACCTCCCAAAAACTGTGCTTTTGAACCAATCCCCTATTTTCCTGGGCAGTCTTCCAGATGCTGGAGCCTAGGATATTTTCTCTAAAGCAAACGAGGGATTGCTTGGGCCATTGGGGGGCATATTTCAAGTGCCAAAGTTTGGCCCATGACTCCTGCACATAATTGACCCATCACCACCATATTTTGGTGCTCATAACTTTATTATTGTCAAGAGGGTCTCGAAGTCCCAATCCCCCAACAACTTTTGGGGTGAAAATGGTTTTCCAATCCACAAGAGGCCACTTTCTGTTTCCTTCCGATCCTCCCCATAGGAAGTTCCTCTGAATGTTCCTGATTTGTTTTATAATGGATTTTGGGGCTTCCAGCATTGAGAAGAGGTAAATGGGCATAGCCTGAAGAACTGATTTTACCAGGATTAGTCTGCTTGGGAAATTAAGGGCTCTGAAAGTATAGAGATTGATCTTTTTGTTAATTTTGTCAACCAATTCTTTCCAATATATTTGCTTGATAGTCGATTCTGCCATAGGCACTCCTAGATACTTTGACGGGAGGCTACCTTCTGGGAACTCCAGGATTCTGAGAACGTTTCTCTTGGTGATCCGCGGGGTATTGAAGAAGTAAGTTTGAGATTTTTCCTTGTTGATTTCTAGGCCGCTAGCTTCCAGAAAAGTATTCAAACATTATTTAATTTCCCTGGCCTCATGAATCGATGAGGGTCCCATAAGCATATTATCATCCACAAACTGTTGATGGGTCTGTGGGTCCATCCTAGCTGTTAGAGATAATCCCTGAATTTTGTTCGCTGCTCTCCTACTTTTGAGCATCCTTCCTAGTCCTTCCGCCGCAATGATGAAGAGGAAGGGAGATAGGGGATCCCCCTATCTAATTTCTCAAGAAGCATTGAAGGGAATCAAGGGGGAGCCATTGACCAAGATTGAGAAGAAAGCAGAGGATACCATATTCATAACCCAATTAGTCCACTCCTCCGCGAAGCCAAAAGCTTTAAAAATTCCTGCCAAGAATTGCCAATTCAATTTATCATAAGCTTTGGAAAGGTCCAGTTTTAGGAGCATACCTGGAGTCTTCGTAGCTTTAAGAGAATGGATATTTTCATGGACCAGAATTTTCCTTCCTTCAACAAACCTTGCTTACTCCAGAGAGATGATGATAGGGAGGAGGGGTTTAAGACAATTAGCAATTACCTTGGAAATGATTTCGTAGATGACATTACACATGGCAATAGGTCTTATTTTTCTGGGATCCTCTGTTCCGCTTTATTTTGGAATGAGAGTTAAGAATGTAGAGTTGAGAGCTCTGAGAATACTCTATGATTTCCTAGAGTCCTCCACCAAAGCCCATATTTCTTCCTTTATCCATTCCCAACCAGCGTGGAAGAAATTCGTGGTGAATCCATATGGTCCTGGAGCTTTATCTTTTTCCATTTGTTTAACAACAGTCTCTACTTCCATCATCTCAATGGATTTTCCCAGAATTTGATTATGATCATCCCTGATAAGCTTAGGAATATGGCTTCGCACTTTCCTCTAGGCTTCCTCCCTATCTCTGTCCGGTTCCTATAGGAGCTTGGAAAAATAGAAGTTCAACGTATTTTCAAGCTCTTCTTGAGATTCAACTATGCTCCCATCCTCCCTCTTAAGTCTATCCATACGATTCCCCTATCTATGATGAATGGCCGCTTTGTGGAAAAAACTAGTATTACATTCTCCTTCCTGGAGCCACTTGATTCTAACCTTCTGGTTCTAGTAGACTTCCTCTTGTTGTTCTATTTGGCTGAATTCCTATAACAGTAACTTTTCTTAAATCCTCAATTCTTCTAAGTATGCGCTATTCATCCCTTGAGATTGATTTAGCTTAATTTTGTTCTCTAAGGATTGTTTTTCTTTGAATATATTGCCGAACGACTCCTTATTCCATTTCTTGATGTGGCCTTTAAGGAGTTTAAGTTTTTTTTGGAATTGATACATTCGAGTGCCTCGGATTGGTGGGGAGCTCTCCCACCATTCCTTGAGTTTCTCATGGAATTCTAGTTGGAGAAGCCAGAATTTCTCAAATCTAAATGGTCTGTGAGGGTTAACTCCTACATTTTCCCATTCCAGACTAATGGGCCAGTGATCCAAACCTGTCGCTGGCAGAACCATTTCTTTAAGGTCACCCCCTGCCATCATGACTGATTCTGAGAATAGAAAACGGTCAAGTATGTAGGAAATCCCTCTATCTCCTGATTGTTTATTGTTCCAAGTGAATATTCCATTGGAGGTTATGACATCTACAGACTAAGGTCATTAATTATAGCGTTAAACTGGTTTCTAGCAGAGTTTAGGTTCCGTATACCACCTTTTTTTTCATCAAGGTTCCTTATCATATTGAAGTCACCCCCCATGATCCAGGCCTTGTCCTTGACTAAGGCTTTGATGTCTAAGATCGACTCCAAAAAAGTTGGGTTCTGTTCATCCCTCGGGGGACCATAAACATTGGAAATGACTCCTCTTATTTTGGTACCAATGATGTAGAAATCAGCCGAGAGAGTATAAGGAGTAGCTAGGAAGCCTGATAAAATTACCTCATGAGGGTTCCATAGGATACCCAAACCTCCTATATCCCCTCTTGCGTCTAAAGATACAGATTCACATCCCTTCCATACTTTTTGGGCGATACTTGAAAGTTCTTCTCCCGAGCATTTAGTTTCTTGTAGAAAAAATATCCCTGGGTTATCCTTTTCAATCCTTCTTCTAAGAAGACAAGCTTTGAGAGCACTCTTACAACCTTTGATATTCCATGTTGTAATATGCATCAGGATTATATTAGCTAGAGGGAGATAGGGCTACATCTATTTTTGGATACTGCTGTGAAGCCATCAGTTTTTCGCCTATTGCTTTGATTCTTTGAACATTTCTTGGTCTTCCCCTCTTTTCTTTTTTCTGGTTTTTCTTACCGTCGATGACTTTGAGGTATTAAAAAACAACCCCTAAGGAGCTTGAGTTTTTGGCTTGAATAATGGCTTTCTCCAACATGGAAACTTGCTGAGGGGGAATCTGGGTTGGATCATTATCGGAGCATGCAACTTCCAGCCCGTCCAGGTCTAGATCACCTATTTCCATATATTCTAAGACAAGTTCCATTGTCCCTGAGTCTTTCTTGGCCTCCTCTTGCTGTCGCTGTAAAAGAGGTTCCGGATTGGTTTTTTCTTTTTCTTGTGTCTTTTTTGAGGCTTTCTTTTTCTCATTTCCTTGGTTTTCTTGGTCCTGTTCCCTTTGTTGTTCTACTTGGAGTTTTTCCTTCACTGAATATACTTGTATTTCGGTGTTACAATTTTCCTGATCTTCTTGGAGGGTCTCAAACCGGTTCTAGGTCTACACTCTTTTGTTAACTTTCGGCCTTGAAGTCTTCCTCGCTTGCCGTTTCTTGTTTTGGATTTTAGTAAACCCCTCTGCATCTTGGTTGTATTGGTCTTTCTTCCTCCCTGGTCTTTTATTTTTGGGGAAATCTCTGAATAGATGGCTGTCAAAACCCCAAATTTTCTGAAAAATTTAAAATTTTCAAAAATATAGATAATTTTCATAAATGCAGTTAACTAATTGTTTAATTAGTTATATGTTAATGAATTAATTATTTGAATTATCTATTTGACTATGTTTATCTTATAGAATAATTCTTTTTCAGTTTACTGACTTGTTTTTCTTTGCGACCACAAGGTGGAATTGTCATGACATTATGGGCTTACTTAGCTTTCAAGCTAACGCAGAAAGTTTTCCTGCTCTTACAGACTTACAAGTAAGAAGTTCGGGTGCTTCTTGTCAAAATTCTAAAGCATTAAATTATAAGTTCATCGCACAATAATAGCTCAGTAAAAGAATATAAATGCTATTAAAATTCCAGAGCTTATCGAGGTAAAATCATTAATCTGTCCCTTTTTTTTTTAAGATGCTATGGAAAAGAGATTGTATTCTATCAGTAATGGCGACAGTTACTTTCTTTCTAGTAGAAGTCATTTATAGTTCTTAATGCGTATTGAACTCTTCGATGTCTACCAAATTCGTCAAGTGTAAAAATGCCTTAAATCTGTCTTTGCAAGTAGTTTTAAGAATGACAGAGTTCTATGTCAAGGGTCTAATTTAAATTGTGCACAAATACATTCACATCATGATGGAATTGGTTATTGCTTGGGATAAGAATATAATGTATCTTGATACGAAGTTTATGCATCATTGAACCCTCTTTCTAAGCTTTGAGGTTAAAGGGATTACAACTTTATTACATGCTGCTTTGAAAAGGATTATAATTGATAATTTGAATTTCCCTGAATATATTTTGCTTGGAAAAATATTATCCATTTATGATAAATACATCATTAAAATTTCAATGCCAAGCTCCTTAACTTTTCAGACCTACTATGCTCAAATACAAACTTTACTAGTTTTATAATTAAACATGCAAGGTAAAAGAGGTTAATATTAGTAAGAAGGATATTTACCCCAAGTTGTTTTATAAATTTCTTTTATAACTTCAAATAGCAAAAATTGGATGAAGTTATAGTTATTCTAATAAATAAGCCATGTTTGAAATAATAAAAGGGTCATGAAAAGACCGCGCCCATGAAAAGTTCATGGTTTAACCTTAAAACCTTATAATCTTTTATTTCATACATCCCAAGCTTGTATAATATGCTAGGTCATAAACTTATTACTCTTGGTAGGTTATATTATTTTGATTACACAAATAATTATATTCTTTTGTAAGGGTATACCCTTTTGATAGCTTGATCGTTGAGTGAAGAGATAACATGTATAAATGTAATGGGTCGTGGTATTGACTACGCCCATGATGAACATAAGGTTAAATCTTGATTTATTTTTTGTAACGATGGTATACCCTGCTTTATATGGAAATGAGTTGTATTATCCCCCACGACTTTGTTGATTGGTAAGGTATAGTTTGATTAATAATGATTTCATTTTTTCCATGCGACGTATGAATAGGTTGACTTCGAGCTAAATATTATAGTAGAATCTTCAACACAACAAAACAAATGATTGGCATTTGAGTCCTATTGTGAATGCTTGTCGTAACTATGGAAAAATACCCACTACATGCAAAAATTTAAGTGATGTATGTGGCATCACTACAACCAAGTTCTACGTGAATAAAAGACTCTCCCTTTCGAACCCTAAGCTCATTGTTTCATCTGTGGTTTTCCGCCTCTTGCCACTCTGCAACTGTGCTCTTGTCTGCACTGTCGCTTACATTGGTTGCCGGTAGTCTCCCTTCTTGTTGTTTCTCCTTGTGAGCTCACCCCGAATGCCTGATAGAGAGGTGTTGTCATGCCACTGCTTGGTTCTTGGGTAAGGATAGTGATACTTTCTCCAGGGTTTTGGTTTCTACCACGTGCTCCGTTTGGATTCCATCAGTCTGTACTATCCTTCCTCTCTTAAGCTCGATAGTGATTGTCGAATTCTTGCTTAACCAGAGTGGCTGGAGTTTACGGTTTGCAGCATAAGTCAAATTTGTTGAAGATGGTTGCGGCTCAAGCTTTTACACTTGCTTGGCCAGTTGCTTAGACCCCTATCGTCGTTGGTTGCTTACCCTGCTGGTAAACTCCTTTCTGACTGCAGATGAAAGGTTTTCTTCTCCTTGTGTTGGTAGCCGTTCTGCTGCTCATGGGTGGTCATGTTTCAGTAAAAAATTGAGGTAAGAAATGTTGTTAACCCATTTGTTATCCTTATAGATTGTTTTATTTACACAACTTTTTGTTTTGATATGAGGCTTTTAACATTATTTTTTTTCATGTTCATATGTCGAACCGTCCTTTTTCGTGGTTATGCAAGGTTGTGGAAACTACTTGTTGGTTCACGGGTAAGCCCTGGGTTATCCATGGAAATTCCTCCTTGTTTGCTCCCTTATGGTTCCTTTAACAGTTGGCCGCTGTGGCCTGCAAAACCCTTGTGGTTTTGGTTTATTTGGGTTGACATGTTCGCTGTTTGTTTGTTGATATTAAACCCTCCACTTGATGCGGGGCCTCTGGCTTAGGCTGTGACTGTATAAGTTGGTTTTTATATTAGTTTATTTTATTATAAAATATGTAAATGATGTTATAATAAATTTAACCTTTGGAATATAAGAAATCCATACACAGAATGTTGTTTCTTTTGATAGTATAATAAAAGTAAACATTCTCTTAATCAAACTAACATTGCATCATACTCCCTTCATATAATTCCACCACTTGTGCTGGAGTACGATTTGGATCACTCCAGATGAGGAAAAACACAGGTAGGGTTTGTTTCTCATTAAGCATAATTTCATTACTAAACAAACTAAGTTATCCTATCCTCTAAGTTTCTACATCATAAACTGCAAATGCATCATTCAATCATACACAGATAATAACACAGAAATTAAATAATAACAGAACCTGTTCTTAGAGCTTGGACGACAACAGCAATGGGAGGTCGTTCCTCCCTACCAACTCCTGGAGAGCGCTCAAACAACGACTCCTCAGGACCCCCGAGCTTGCTCTGGTCTCCCTAGCTAGAACTAGGTGCAGCAATAATCAAGTACCAGTCTTGAGACTCAATACCAATCCTGAACTTATCAGTCAATTCTCTCAGCTAACAAGCTGCATCAGACCAAGTTACTGCAGATTATCTCTCAAAACACCTTCCTTACAGTTTTCCCTTTTTCCCAATGAATTCCTTGAAGTGCATTCCACCTGAATGATTATTCTCCTGGAAAATATCTGAGCAGCCTCAACTCTCTACATTGGGTACTTTTAAAAGATTTCCTAGGTCTTTTTGGGTTAGTTGTGATTTATTGAGCCACCTTCTCTGATCCCACTTTCTTGGGGGATCCTGACCCCAAATGTAGGGAAGTTTCCACCTGCAACATAGGAAGTGTTTGAGGATGCTGCCACTTGTCTTTTTCCCTCCACCTAGTTCCTTCCACCAGTTTGACCAGTAACACTCTTATTAACAGCTCTCCCAAGCTGTTGTCTCCACTTTTTATTTATTAAAAATAAAATATCCAGAATTACATTCCACATCTTTTGACTCTGCTGAGTCATCAGTTCCTACTTAGCATTAAATTTAACATAATGTCTTAGGAAATCAAATTAAAACAATTAACATTTTTTTACAAAATTGGGGTATGTGACATACACACCCCCTTAAAATGTAACATTGTCCTCGATGTTACTTATTCTTCATCCTCTGCAGTCCCCTGGAACAGATTCGGGTATGCTTCCCGCATCTTACTTTCCAGTTCCCAAGTGGCCTCTTCAGGACTAAGGTGCTTCCATTGCACCTTCACCTGTCCAATAGTGCGGTTCTGCAGTGTAATTTCCCTCATCCCAAGGATACAGTCCGGTTCCACCAGAATTTCTCCTTTTGGTTCCACCTGTAAAACATTCCAATCAACCACATGAGTAGCATCATGAACATACTTCTTCAAAATAGAGATATGAAAAACATTATGTACTTTCAAGTTAGGTGGTAATGCTAGCTAATATGCAACTTGATCAATCCTGGACAAAATTTCGAATGGACCACAGTAACGTGGTGCTAAATTTGCACATCTCCCCAGTCTTAGAGAGCTTTTCTTTGGCCTTACCTTGATGAACACATGTTCACCTACCTGGAACTCCTTTGGAGATCTTTTCAAGTCTGCTTGACTCTTTTGCCGATCCTGTGCCACCTTCAAATTTTCTTGCACTTGTTTCACAATTTCCTCCATTTCCTTCAACAATTCTGGCCCTAACACCAATCTATCTACTAGATTATTCCAAGATATAGGAGTGTTGCATTTGCGTCCATATAAAATTTCAAATGGAATAAAATTAGCTGATGACTCATAGTTATTATTATATGCAAACTCTATTAGATGTAAGTAGTCTTCCCACTTACCTGGCTGATCTTTCACATACATCCTTAATAAATCCTCCAGCACCTGATTCACTCTTTCAGTCTGTCCATCTGTTTGAGGATGGAAGGAGGTACTGAAATTCAATGTTGTATTTAATCCCTTAAACAAGGACTTCCAAAAATTTCCTATGAATTTAGGATCCCTGCCTGAGATTATAACCTTTGGTACTCCATGTAACCGAAAAATCTTCTTTAAGAATATGTTAGCTATATTGGCAGCCTTGTAAGTAGTTTTAACAGGAATAAAATGTCCTACCTTGCTTAACTTGTCAACCACCACCATAATAGAGTCATTTTGATTCTGATTTCTGGGCAGTCCAGTAATAAAATCTAAGCTAATCACTTCCCATTTCCAACTAGGAATAGGTAAAGGTTGTAGCAAACCAGCTGGGTGTTGGTGTTCGGTTTTTACCTGTTGACAGTCTAAACACCTAGCAATGTATTCAGCTACCTCAGATTTCATGTTTGGCCAAAAATATTCTTTTCTTAGCATGGTTACAGTCTTTTGATAACCTGGGTGTCTTGAATATGGTGTTTTATGGACTTCGTCCAGAATTAACAACTTACCTTAGGCACATTAGGTACATACAGTTTATCTTTAAATAATAATAATTCATCTTTATTTAAACTATAACCTTTTATTAAGCTTTTTGTAGGTTCTTCTTTAGGTGTAATTTGCAATTTCTGATAAATTTCATCTTGTTTTACCCCTTCTTTAAGTTGTTCATTTAAATCTGAATCGTAAGTGTTGATTGCTGCTGTAAATTTCAGCTTAGCGTTTCTGCTTAATGCATCAGCCACCTTATTTTCCTTACCCTTTATGTGCTGAATTTCAAAATCATATTCACTCAAGAAGGCTAACCACCTCGCTTGTCTTGCTCATGGGATCTTCTGCAACGGAAAGGCATCTATTCGTAATCTATGGCCTGAAACCATTCCTCATCTTCCCATGTTAGATCGATTCCCTTAGGTAGATCTCTGGAGATGTCAAGTTAGATACATATTCTAGCATACAATATATATTTTCTTTGTCTAGTTTGCTCTGAGACTTTGATAAAGTTCCCCAGTGTGCTCCCGATGTCCATTAATATTTCTTCCTTCTAGTATTCCGTTAGGAGGGAATACATTCTTATCCATACTGGAGCTATCATTAGGTTTCCTTTATCAGGGTCAAATCTCTCTTTCCATGGCTTGAGAAAGAGGCCCGCCGAATTGTAGAAGTAGGGGCCATTCTCAAATATTTTTGTTCTATCCTCTTCATTAAAGAATATTATAGTGAAGAACCCTTTAGCTCCTAGTTGAAGGTCGTAGTGTCCTTGGGGTTTCCACGTTGTGTTGATCCACCAGACCAAGGTCTTTTCTGTGGGCCAAATCCCAACGAATTTTCCTATGAGAGACCTCTCTTTCATGTATTGAATATCCTCCTTGACTCTTTCAGATTCGATCTACAGTCTTGGCACAGTCTTGGATTTCAGAACACATTGTCCTGTCCTTCTTATGCCCTGATTATTTGTGTCTTCCTTTCTGATTCCATTGCAGCCTTCCCCATCTCTTGGCATTATAGGATTATTGATTACTCCTTTCCATTTTTTTGTTTTCTTTTCCCAAGATAACAGATTCTTCCTCTGCTATTTCATTCCTTCCACATTCCCTCTCCCCCCGAGGAGGAGCAAGAACCATCTTGAAAGGTCTTTTTAAAACATCACCGACCTACCTTACCACTGTAAATACTTCCCCCTATGATCCCTGCCTTCAATCAAGTTGCAAAGCTCCTTTTTCCCCGGGCCAAGGGGCACAGGGACTTCACTTAGTGAACCTCTCACATATCGCATGCGATCGTGGGATATTAAAGAATACCCTTAATTTCGAGAGATATTGACCCAAACTCTTTTTGTTGAAACTCCCTCCCAATACTTAAAACCTCCTCCCCACCCCTTTTTATACCTCAATCCTTATAAACCACCCTACCTAGCTCCACCTTAAACCCCTCATCCCCCCAATACCTGTAATATATTGGTTCAATTTTTGATAATTTTAAAACCTACAATATGAACTAACGTGATAGTATATTGGTAAACAAGTGAAGCCCCCATGCCGAAGGGAAAGATGACATATTGCTATGTAGGTTTTTTTATCATTAATGTTCGTAATCTCTATCCAAATATATTGGTTGTAAGGGTGTTTTTAATAAATCCTAGCATGGGGGGAGATGTTCTTCATAATGTAACAAGCTATACCCCCAATGCCTCTATGGTAGAATCGCTTGTTCCAGATTTACCATAGTACAAAGACATCTATCTTAGGGACCTTGGATTTTATGTAACAAGCAATTCAATTCCTCCAAAATATACATCTAGTTTTAATATCCATAGTGATAATTGTATGGTATGGTTTTAAATGAATGTTTACTTCATTAACATATAAGAAAGAAAATTATATAGTAAAAGACTATTTAGTTTTTATCTTTTAATTAAATTAAAGTAATTTAGATTTGTTATCTTTACTTGGACATTATAAGAAAGTAGATTGTTTAGTTTAGTTTATGTGAAAATATTTTAATATAATTTGATTAATTTTAAATAATTAGATTTGGAAATTTTTGAAATGAGCAAGTGAATTTAGTTTTTCTTTGTGTCAAGTGAATTTAGTTCTTCTCGTGTTTTGTTGAAAGATTGTTTAGAGAGGTGATGCTACAGAGTTGTTGGATTTTGTGAAATCAAAGAATGTCACTTAAACCAATCAACACAAACCAAAACACCTCATTCACACATTATGTAATAAATAGTTTTTTTTTTTTAAATCCACTTTGTGAAAATAACTTCAAAATGGTTACATGATAATAAAATCATTTTTAACTAATCAAATATCTCTCTCACATTTATAACCTTCGGAGAGGATTTGAGAATTTATATATATGTGCAAAGAAAAGTAAAGGTGGTGCAGCATCAAACCTGGTAAATCGAGAATTGTGACAACATCTTTGAGATCCTTGTAAGTTGAGCCACAATTAAGAAATAACACATATGTAAATGAAATCACAAGCTTTATTGCATTAATGGAGAAACAATGCATTGATGAAGCATTAACATAGAGCATTCATGTTGATGAAAGGACGTCTAAAAAAGGTTCCTCACTGACGCGAGCGACAGTGAAAGAAAACCGCGACCAAAATGAATCGACAAAATGTTAGCATAAA
Organism: Pseudotsuga menziesii; assembly: GCA_001517045.1. Taxonomy (NCBI): domain Eukaryota; kingdom Viridiplantae; phylum Streptophyta; class Pinopsida; order Pinales; family Pinaceae; genus Pseudotsuga; species Pseudotsuga menziesii. Next base: position 16,818 of record LPNX010812940.1, read on the forward strand.
TCCCCAAAATCCCTCAGAACGAAACTTCTGCAAAACCCTCTGGTTCAAATCTTGGAAAAGGATATGCCTAATTCAAAGAAAAAATGACCCTACAAATTATGAGCCTAAACCAACAATTTCCCTTGCATTGAAACTTTCACAAAACCATCTACCTCAATCTTCGCAATGGCTATGCCCAATTGGAAGAAATGAATTGTAGTGAAGTACAATGGCAAAAAATATGGGCTTGCCAATTCATACATGCAGGAAAACAATGAAATCGATCACCAAACATACATGAAAAAATATGTTAGGACATAATCCCATAAATTCATTCATGTGTAGGATCAGTCATTTAGGGAAAGAGATAAGAGTGTAGTCAAAACACGCAAGCCACGTGTCAGCAAAACACCCTAAACAACAAGTGGAAAGCAAGATCCGCAATCCACAATTTGAATGCGGAAAGGATCATTGCAGGCGCAAATTTGTGGATGTCTATTTTTAAAAACTAAGAAATGCAAACCTCTTGTAACATACCTTAAAATTCAAAAATAAAAACAAATTTCTATAACCATATATCTTCATACATATAAAAAAAATTCCTAACTGTCGTGAGGGAATACAATAGAAGGAAACCATGGCCATAATTAAAGTTCAAAAAAATCCTTGCACATTCATTTCTAGGCTTAGGGACCATTGTCTCAGTCATTCCACCATAGATAAAACCATTTTGCAACAAAAATAGTCATTTCGACACTAAAAGGACTTTTCCGCCTTTTGTCTTTCAGGTGGAACTTAGAAATCAGAGAACTAGCAGTTGATACCTTCAAAATGGCTATTGTATTCCTTCCAGGTGGAACTTGAAAATCGAAACACCAAAATTTGATACCTTCAAAATCCTTTTTCCTCCTACCTCCTGGGAAAAACTCAGAAATTGGAACATCACAAGTTGATACTTCAAAATATTTTTTTTCCTTCCGCCTTCCACTATGAACCTCAAAAGTTGGAAACTTCATAAAATCATGTTATACACCTGAATGGCACCTCTCCGTCCGAGTGCCGACACCCCTCATGTTGGCACACAAAAGGACACCTATGGATTGAGGTAAGCCCATAACACTATAGATGAGCTTCTTGTAAATGATATTTACTATTCATCCAGTGGTTTACTTTTCCTTTTTTAGATATGTCAAGACATATCTGCGACTCTATCCTTATGCAACTTGCGGAACATCTGCGAGTGTCGTTGTTTGCAAGTTGTGGATGGATGTATCCGCGGGTTGCCCTTATAGAAAGTCGCGGATCATACGTGAGTTGTCCTTCTACATACCCGCAGATGCCTATCTTTGACATTTAAAAATAAAACACGAGTTTATCTGAGATTAGTTAAGCCATTTACCTTAATCCTCTTAACTGTCTCAACCTCCTCAACCTTCGAAACTGCCTTATTTCTTCCATATAAATACAGGCCTTGGGGAGGGTGTTGGATATATACACTTGGAGAGAAAAGTTATGCTGGTGGATTGTCTATAGGAATATTTGGAGCAGTGGAACTCAGAATCCTTTGGCTACAGAGGAGTCCTTGTCTCAGACGTTGGGTTGTAACCTGAACTCTTTCCATTATTGATAATAAAGAGAATTCTTCTTCCATATGTGTTTCATGTATCTTGGGTTGATAAATGTTTATGTTTGTGCATTTCATATGTGATTTATCTAACCTGCTTATATATACATGAATCATCTTGTATCTGGAAGATTGGCTCTTGACAAGTGAAAGAGGAGCAACCTTGAAGACTTTGGAGGTGAAGTAGAACGGAAGAGGACTAGCAAGGATCGACCTTCGTTAATTGAGTAAGTCTTTCTCATCCTCCTATTTCCTTTACTGCATTCTAGAGGTCAATTGTATATAAGTCATTTGAGTATGTTTCTAACCCCAGACCTATGGTTATTAGGTGTGTAATCCTGTACAATAGAACTGGTGACTCCGCTGGGGAACCCAGACTGCTGTAGGTTCTTTTTTCTGTCACCTGACCAGTCCTTGCTTGAAGTCTGTGTGTGATTTTGTATTCTGGTTTATAATTTCCTCAGTATTTTAAAGTCTTTTGGTTTTTTCTTTGTTTTTGAGAAAAAATTTAGACCCATCCGCGAGTTGCTCTTAAGAACAGTCGTGGATACAAGTCTGCATCCACAGGTTGCTGTATTGAACAGTCGCGGATCATCCGTGGGTTGCACTGTGTTAGGAACCCATGTCAATCCTTCTCTTTACCGTGTTAGTATATTGTTGTTGGACGCATATGCTTTGTAAGTCGTCCCATAGTAATTGTTGATCCATAGTTTGTGTTATTGTTGTTGGGCGCATATGCTTTGTAAGCCGCCTGTAGTAATTGTTGATCCACAGTTTGTGTTATTGTTGTTGGGCGCATATGCTTTGTAAGCCGCCTATAGTAATTGTTGATCCATAGTTTATATTGGCCCATGGTTTTGACCCATAGTATTGGCGCCTATTTTTAGTATATAAGTGTGTGTTGAGGCCAAGGAAGGCACCGTGAAGTTATTTTGTATTGAGCTTGCTCAAAGGAGGTTGCCCCCTCGAAGTGGCATGCGATTAATATAAAAGTGATTTTGAGTTCTGCTGTTATATCGTGTATTTTGATTAATTATTTTCTGCAGGGTCCTCACACACTGTTAGACAGTCGCAGATATGCCTGGAAGTAGGGATTTTTAAGTTAAAGTTTGCTTGTTTTTTTCTTTGTATAATCCCTATTTTCTGAGTGGATTTTCCTTATGAATGCTGTGTAGCTTGTATGAATACATTGGGTGATCACACTTTGTGCTTTTTCGAAATCCCTTGAGTTTTTTTTTTGCTTGAATTATTTACTGTTTGCATGCTGAAGTATTTTGGCCTGTTTGGGTTGTAGGTTAAGGTGTCTTTGTCCAGATCAGTGATCAGGGTCTTGGGCTCTGTTTTTTCCAGTCTGTCTTCTGACAATGGCTGGTTATCACTTGCCTTTGTAAGTCTGTAGTGATTTTTGTCATTGTTTGCACCCAAGCTAGGGTTCCTATCCTTCCTTTGTTGGTGGTTTGTTGGTTCTGTTAGCCTATTTGCTTCAGTTTGTTTCTTTTATACAGTTTATAAGTTTCAAGTTTGCTCAAGCACAGTGCATTATAGATGCATAGTATAATTTTGAGTATTTTTAAAAGTGAAAAGAAAACATAGTTAAAGCTTTTGCATTGTGATTTTGCATAAGTAGTGTTTATTCAATTTAAAAATATTATATCAAAAACTACAAAAATATAGGATTAGTTTCTTTCATCGTTGCTTTCAATTCATCAATATATATTTGCAAGAAAATAAAAAGAAGTTTGTTTTATAATGGTAATTTTTCTTTGAATACACCTTTATTTTCATTTGTTTCTTATTTGAGTCAAAACACCATAAAGTATACCACTCCAGTACCTCTTGAGTAAAGACCATCCCTTTAAAATGAACGCATAAATTAAAATTTACTAGTAAGTTTTGTTTTTTAGGGGCCTTTCACCTACTAGCTTAGGCTAGACTTGTGGGCTAGGAAGTGTAAACTTCCCACAAGTTATAAAACTCAGACATAGTGGACCTTTCTTTAGGTAAATCCTTGACTTTATCATTGTATCTGGGAAGCTCCTCTCAAACGGGAGTTAAGCATGAGGCCGCGTGGAGGCTTGGACAGAGGAGATAGCCCTCCGAATCCTTGTCAAAGCGTAACTTAGGACTTTTGTGCATCTAGGGATTCTATCCTAGATAGAGTTTCGGGCTCAGCTACCATGCCCATGCGTACGACTTCGGCTTGCGACTGTCCCCCCAGACTGTTGATACTGCCAAGGTAGCCTTTAGTCTCTTGTCTTTTAGGGTTCATACCTAGGTAAACCGGAAGGTTATTTCTGGTTCACCTTGAACGGGCTTGGAAGGTAACCCTTGTTGAAAGTGTAGGAGGGCGGTGGGTGATTTATCCACTTGTGCCTAAGAACCTCTTCAAGGATGCCAAGTAATCATTCATCATCTTTCTTCGAGAAAGTATATATTTTACCCTGGTTTGATTGCTTGAGGCTTTAGGAATTTTATAGTGTATGCTCTGTGGTTTTGCATGTGTTTAGTTGGACTTAGGGTGTGATTTGTTAAATTTTCAAGTTTGGAGGACCAACCTCCTAGAAGGTCAAGAAGGTTGAGAAACCTTCCTCCTCTCACCACATTGGAGCCTCCACCTTTACCCCAAAGGAGGAGATTAGACACAGACGGTTCATTTGAACCTGTAGGAATAAGTGAAGTTCTTGGTGAACCAGAACTCATTGCTAACCATTTTAATCTTGACACAGTTGAGATAGAAGAATTGCAGACTGACGAGTTTGTAAGAAATTTTAACTCCCCCTTGACTGATTTAAACGATCCTGTGATCGTTCAGGTTAGACCTTTTGATTCACCAGTACTAGGTGTACGTGTGGGTAGAGTCATGTCTCAGAGCAGAAGAAAGTCCTTTTGTGTTCACCTCAACCCTTCCGGTTGAAGGGGTACTACCTCCCCCGGTTAGTGCCCCTAGATCTAGTTTTCCTTCTATACCTTTGACTCCAGCGAGCCGGGTGGTTCAACCACCGGTTCCCTAAAAATTAGGAGGTACTTCTGGTGACATGGTTACTAGGATCCCCGGTATACCTACCATTCCTTCTTCCTTCCCTTACACTACCCAGAGTGGTCCGGTAGGATCCTCGGCATTTGTCCAAGGATTTCCTTGGAATGGGGGGCACATTCCCCCATCTAGTCCATACGTAGGTCCATCTCCTTCATATGTAGGAGTGCAGTTTAAGGGAAACACCTCTTATGGGAAAAGCTTCCAAACCCCTATTTCGGTCCCATACACAAGCTCTCCCTTTTCGTTGTTTAGCGGAGGGATACTTGCTCATGTCTTTCAGACCCCTGCTTCTATGGGGATGGACTGAACCTCTTACATTGCACCTCCCACACACAATCCAGTGGCTTACGGATGGAATCCATTTCAAAGAAACCTTCCCACTTCACAACCAGTGGCTGGGGTCAGCCCCACTTTTTCCCATGGGCATTCGGGGGCAGGTCTCTCTAATCCCCAAACTAGCACATCTAGTGCCTCGGTTAGGCCCAAACTTCCTTTCTTGGAAACTTTAAACTTGCCAAACTTGTCAAAATTGATGAATGACCCAGTGAGGCATGACCCCTTGTGGCCACCTGTTCCCACCAAGTTACCATCGGACATCCCTAAGTTCGAAGGAAAAACTGGTGAAGATCCTAGGGCACATGCCACCACTTTTCACTTATGGTGTTCTTCCAATTTGTTGAATGAGGATTCAATTAGGTTGAGGCTATTCCAGAGGACCTTGACAGGTATAGCGGCAAAATGGTATATTGAATTTCCTTCTGCTGCCTTTAGTAGTTTCTGGGACTTGGCTAGTGCTTTTCTCAGCCACTTTCAGCTTCCGGTCCGATATGATTTCAGAACAGACTTGTTGTCTACTTTTAGACAAAACAAGGCAACCCACATCTCGGATCATATCCAATAGTGGAGGAGGCGAAAGAGCCTTATCAAAGCCACCATTGCTCCTGAGTTTCTATTAGAATGGTTCCTTAAATCTCTGTTGCCATACATATCTAAGGATGTTTCTACATCAGGAGTAACGAATGAAGAAGAATCCATACTCAGGGCCTAGCAGTTAGACTTGATTTATTCACAGTCTGGGATCTTATATGAGATCATCCCTGAGGCCCCGAGGCCTTCGCACGAAGTAGAGAAGCCTAAGCCTGGACCCCATGCCGATGGTGTGGTTGGGTCTATTAACTCTCCCACCGTAGAGTCTTTAACTAAGAAACTTCACCAGTTGTCTGTCAAAAAGTCTACGGCGGAGGCAGCAAAGGCTGCCCCCTCTCCCTAGAATGCAAATGTTTTTGCACAAACCTCTCAGAAGGGAAATCAGCAGCCCGACAGGAATAAAAAGACGGGTAAAAAGGGAGAAGGAAACCAAAACAAGCCAAATCCCATGAACAATACTGATGGGGGCAAAAAAGAAAAGAATAAGGTCAATTTCCCTTGTAATTTGTGCCAAGAGGACCACCTTACTCACCTTTGTCCCCTTATGGATCAAGCCCAGAAGCTGCTCAAAGCTCAACAACCGGCTGTCCTGAAGGATCCTTTTCCCTAACGACAGAACTCTGCTTCAACTTCTAATGTAGCAGGGGGCACTCAAGCTGCCCCTAACCCTAACTATATCAACATGGTTTGATCTTCGACTTTGTTGCCGACAAGGAACAAAAACTATGAGAAAGAGACTCCTGAGAAGGGTAAAGCTGTAGGTGAAACTTCCAACCCTCTCACAATAGAGAAACCTGCCAAAACTATGCCGAAGATACCGAAAGGTGTTTTCAAGAAGACCTTGCATAACCCCAATGCTAGGGCTTCTTCAAACTACTCTATGGTTGAAGATTTAGCTCAAACTCCGTGTGCAATGTCAGCTTTAGAGGTGTTACAGAGTTGTCCTGCCCAACGGGATGCCCTCTTAGCAACTTTAGGTAGCATGGATTCTTCGAGTGTCATGGAGAAATTTAACTTATCTGATGTCAAAATTCACCTACCTTACCATGTAGCCCTATCAATAGATGTCGTCCATGGTGGTAAGGCCATTGGAAGGGTAGTTGTTGATGAGGGAGCCTCTACATGTGTTATGTCCTTGACTTGATGGAAATCTCTTGGATCCCTAGAGCTAGTCCCATCAAACACTTTACTTACTGCTTTTGATGGAAGATCCTTCCGTCCTCATAGTATCCTGCCAGCTTTTGAGATTAAGTTGGCAGGAAAAGCAGTGTCTGTTGAAGTAGAAGTGATTGATGCTCCCTTGGACTACAATTTGCTTCTGGGAAGGAATTGGACTTATGCGATGTCTGTTGTCGCATCGGTCGTTCTTTGTCTCGTGGTTTTTTCACATGAGGGCAAGTTGGTTACTGTTGACCAACTTGATTTTACTCGAAAAGGACGTTTAGAGTCTAATGAGTCCGCTGTGCCATTGGTTGATCAGGTAAACCTGCTGCACAGAGCTTGGGGGATGGAATGCACACATCACTGATGGACACATTTGATCTTCCAACCCCGGTTAATTACATTGGTTCTACTAGTGTGGGGAAGTCCATTGCTACGGTTGTTGATAGGACTGATCCTTGGGTCCTCCCAACTCCCCATGAACTGGAAGTGCCCTTATCGACAGTGGAGGTAGCTTATCAAGCCATCACTCAAGCTATTATTGATCCCATTCCAGATCATCTAACAGTCTCGGATGATCTGGAAGAATTCTATTTTCCTGCATGGGCGGAAAACTCTTCACATGCTATAGATTGCTTAGACACTGTTTTACCTTCCGATGAAGCTATTTTTGAAGCCATGAGTGGACGTGATAATATTTGTGAGGATATTCATCATCGATCCTATTTTCTTCCAGAACTAAGTCTAATAGAAAACCAAGAGTTTCACATGAGACTGTCAAAAGATGTTAATACACCTATCAACCCTTTGCCTAGGGAAGGAGTGTTCGTCGAGGGGAATATGGAAAACATTTCCACCACTATACCTATTAACATCTCTGTGAACCCAGATGTCGTGGAAAACATTTATATAGGTGCAAACTGCTCTCCAGAGGAGATTGCTATCTATACTGCCCTTTTTAAGGAATTCCGTGATGTCTTTGCCTGGTCATATGAGGAGATGCCAGGCATAGATCCATCTATTGTTGAACATGAAATCCGAACCTATCCTGATTCCAAGCCAGTTCGACAAAAATTAAGACCCGTGAACCTGCGTAAAGCGGAGGCTGTGAAAGATGAAGTTGAAAATCTGTTGAAAGCTAGTTTTATATATCCCATAGCTTTGACCGGATGGGTGTCCAACCCTGTTCCTGTTGATAAAAAGCAAGGGACTATTCGCGTTTGTACAGACTTTAGAGACCTCAATAAAGCCTGTCCTAAGGACAACTACCCCACACCATTTATTGACCAGATCATAGATGCATGTGGGGGAAGTGAGGTGTTTTCGTTTATGGATGGTGTCTTCGGCTACAATCAAATCCAAATAAAACCAGAAGACCAACATAAAACTGCTTTCATTTTCCCTTGGGGTACATTTGCATATAGGAAAATGCGCTTTGGATTGAAAAATGTGGGGGCAACCTTTCAACAGGCTATGAAATTTTCTTTTCATGACATAAAAGCCATTGTCGAACCATACCTTGATGATCTTTCTGCACATTCTCGCAAGAGGATCCAACATCTAGATCATTTACGGTTAATTTTTGAACGATGCAGATATTATAAAATTCGCTTGAATCCCCACAAGTGTGTTTTCTGCATCGAGTTAGGGATATTACTCGTATTCATTGTCTCTAGTAGAGGCATCCAGGTGGATCCATTGAAAGTTGAGGCCATTGTGAATCTGCCTCCTCCTCGTTCTCTCAGGAAAATTCAAAGCCTGCAAGGAAAGTCTAATTTCCTTCGACGTTTTATTGTTAATTATGCCAATATCACTAAAGGTTTCATGTGCTTGCTCAAGCAGGATACCCCATGTGTATGGGATGAAACCGCACAACTTGCGTTCGAGGCATTGAAAAAAGCTTTACTTTCGGCACCTTTATTACATCCACCAGATTATTCTAGGGATTTTACATTATATCTGGCCGCGTCGGAGTCGACCATTGGGGTAGTACTAGTCCAGGAGGACGATAAGCTTGTTGAGCATGTCGTTTATTATCTTAGTCGTGCTTTGGCTGGACCTGAGCTTAGATACTCCCACGTCGAGAAGTTATCCTTAGCAGCTATTTATGCTGTATAGAGGTTGCGTCACTACATTTTACTGAGGACCACAACAGTAGTGGCGGATGTGAATCCATTCCAATATGTTTTATACCGACGGATTGTTGGGGGAAAATTTAACAAGTGGATAGTCATTCTCCAAGAGTTTGACTTGGATTTCCAATCTGCTAAGTCTAAGAAGTACTTAGTTTTTGTTGAGCTAATAGCAGAATTTCCCACTAAAGAGAATGTAGTTGTTGAAGATGACTCATTCCCAGATGAGCACATCTTCCTGATATCCACCTCTGATCCTTGGTACGGGGATATTCTTATATATCTCTAGAATTTGAAGTATCCTGCCACTTACTCTAGGGAGGAACGACGTAATTTACGCCTTCATGCAAAGAACTACCTCATTATAGGAGATACATTATATCGACGAGGGGTAGATTCCGTCTTGCGTCGCTGCCTTACTCATGAGGAAGAGGAGATTGTCCTAAATGATTCCCATAGCGGAGCATGTGGAGGTCATTTATCTAGTTTAGCAACGGCCCAGAAGATATTGCGTGTTGGATATTTCTGGCCCACGATATTTAAAGATTGTGTTGAAGCCGTGACGCGCTGTCATCCGTGTCAGCTTTACACCAGGAATATGCTGTCGCATCCTGCTCCATTATTTTTCGTTGTCTTGGTAGGCCCCTTCATGAAATGGGGGATTGATTACGTGACCTGCAACCCAGTCTCGACTGGGGGGCATAAATACATCATTATCGCTGTTGACTATTTTACGAAATGGGCAGAGGAAATGCCTACTTTCAAAGACAATGGGGAAACAACAACTTTCTTTGTTTTCAATCAGATTATTGCACGGTTTGGTATTCCCAAAGTGATTGTCTCTGACCATGGCAGTCATTTTCAAAATAACGTGATGACAGAACTGACTACCATGCTCGGATTTAGACAAGAACATTCTTCTCCATACTATCCGCAAGCAAATGGTCAGGTTGAGGCTGTCAACAAGACTTTAAAAACTATCCTTAAACGGAAAATTGATGCATCCTGTTCTAATTGCCACATCATGTTATATCCTTCTCTTTGGGCTTATAGAACTAATGTAAAGACTGCCACGGGTTATTCCCCTTTCCAACTCATTCACGGGGTGGAAGCAGTTACTCCGATTGAATGCGAAATCCCGTCTTTGAAGATAGCCATTCATGTGTTACCTGATATGACTGAGCTTGAGGAACGTCTGGTACATTTAGAACACCTTGATGAACAACGTAGAGATGCGTTGACTACTAATTAGGCTCATAAAAATAGGGTTAATTCTCAATATGATAAAACGGTCAAACCTAGGGTTTTCTCTGAAGGGGAACTTGTCTTGCTTTGGGACCAGGATAAAGAACCTCTGGGGGCAGGAAAATTCAAGGCTCTGTGGTTAGGACCCTATGTCGTGTCAAAGTTATTAAGTAAGGGCGCATATGAATTAGTATATTATGATGGGAATAAGTTTCCTGAGCCTAGAAATGGGCTCTACCTGAAGAAGTACTATGCTTAGGCTTAGCACTTTTTCTTGTATTTTATTGTATGTATGTTTTATGTACAATAGGTTGTCAGTTTTGTTTTTTATATTATCTGTTGGTTGTTGTAGATGTCTTCTGAAATGTATATAGGTTTCACTGATGGCGCCAGCCATCACACTTGTAACGTAGCTTCGGCGGCGTGGGTTATCTATTCTCCCTCAGGACAGCTTGTTGCCATGGGTGGCGCTTGTCTTGGGCCTGCTTCTAATAATGTTGCTGAGTATAGGGCTGTAATTGAGCTCCTATGGGATGCTTTGTCATGTGGCATCACCCAGCTTGAGGTCCATTTGGATTCTCAGTTGGTGGTTTCCCAGCTCAATCGAGCTTATCAGGTAAAAAATCCTATCTTATTACGTCAGTTCATGCAAGTTCGTTTACTGGAAAGACATTTTGAGGTTATTAATTTCAATCATATTCCATGAAAGAAAAATTCATTGACTGATGGATATGTTAATTACATTTTGGATTGGCATCTCACACACATTTCATAAAATATACAGCAAACATATAAAAAACACTTGTAAATAAGCTGACAACCAACATCAATATATATATATATATATATATATATATGCGTGTGTGTGTAAAATATCTGTCTGTAGATAGGTCGAGTCTGATCCGTAGATCCCGTCATATACAAAAAGTACAAAAATGTGGACCATAATCCATCAAAATGCCCTAGGTCTAAGTTGGACCGCCCTCGCCACTAGGACCACCTTGGTCCCCATGATCTCTATGTACCCTGGCTTCCTCAGCCTCCTCAGCTTCAGCAGCCTCCATCGCATCTATGTATACAAGCACTACTCTAGCTACTTGTCTGAAAAGACGTAGCCAAACCGGTGGAAGCCCAACCACAAACTCCTGAATGGCTGCAGGGATATGCTCTATCCATATAGTCGATACTCGTTGGGTTAGCCTGGCCAGCTTCACCTTGAGTACTCTGATGAATCCCTGATCCTCTCCGACGACAGGACATATGAACATACGAGGGTGCCTTTCAGAGCAAACTGGTCCAACATCTGCATTTTGACACGTGAATAGGATCAAGACTTGTACATATGTATATATCTATCATTTGAAAAATTCATAAAAATTTGATAATGATAAAAAATTAAAAATTACTTACCCATCTCTCCCCATGCTCCTCCTAGAGGGAGGACAAGCTCGGGGTCACCTCGGAAGTCCAACCCGGCATATGGAAACTTCTCCAATGCCGGCAGTTGTCGTTCCCACCAAGTATAAAATTCAGCATCATATACGCTGTGTACTATGTCTCCTCCTCCTTGACGGAGGAATATGTCTCCCCACCGGCTCAGCCTCGGCTGACATGGAGATCTGACCTGTAGTGGTATAGCAGGGCTCATAGCTGGCACTCTCTCTCGAAGAACTCCACTAGTATGCTTTCATAGCCAAAATTCTTGCGTCTTCCTCTCTTGCAGTCAGATAGTTGTCTCCTCATGATGGAGACAACTCCCGAGTATCAATCATAGAGAGCACCTCTAAAACAGTCCACTGCCATCCTCATTTGATTCCTGGTTTCCAAATGTAATGATGTTGATCCTGCAAGTCTCACAATGGTACTAGCTAATACCTGGAGAGTAAAATCTTGGATATCTGCAATTGGAATGATGGTTCCCTTTCTCTGAGTACCTGGTGCACAAAATATGTCTACATAGTTTTGGACACTTAAAGGATCACCACCCCTGCTAGTTTCCTCCAGGTTCACCGGTGCTCCCCGTCGTGACAACCCGGTTATGAAATATATGTCTTCCTCGGTAAGCTCTAAGGTTTCCCCTTGTATATTGAACATCCCCATCTCATGATCCCATAATTGACCATGAACTCAAGTATGCGGACATTGGCCCACATGGACGATGTACAAAAGAATTTTAGTAGCCCACTAGTCCTGAATGCTTGCACGGTGGGTGCACTTTGGAGTGCCGCATGATCCATTATTTCATGCTCCCTTTCCCTCCACTCCAGAACCATATTTTACCTGACAAATACAAGCAATTGGATTCAGTATTTTCATATCAAAATTTCAAAATTTTTGCATATTTGTAAGCTTTTTTCCTCTACGCAGTATCTATTACTGTCTCTTTAGGCAGGTCGCGGATCATCCGCGGCTCTCTAGTTAAGCAACCTATGGATATAATGCGTATTCGCAAGTTTTTCTATACGCAACTCGCGGATGCGCACTGCCATAGTTTAGGATGCTGTTAAATAATGAATTCATATTTAAACCTAATATCTATTTGGATCAATTTGACGAGCTTAGGGTGTAGAATTACCTGAAGCTGACGGATTCCGATTCCGACGGTCCAATTCTCCACAGTAATCGATCAAAGTTAGAGGGTAATCTTGCTTGTTATGGTTCAAAAAGTTCAAATGGTAGGAATTGTTTTAATTTTCAAGCTATTTATAGAAATAATATTTCATAAAGTGGGTCTTTTTTCCTATAGTTTGAAATGTCAATTAATTAATACCATACTTTTGTTCCTTGGAACAGGTTTATCAACTTTTACAAAGTGTTGTTGTTCCAATAGGGTGGTTTCGCTATTTCCAACACATGTTGGCATCTTATCACTCCACATTAACCTTAGTATTTAACACTTTTCCACGGACTATGGTATTCTAAACCATTAGTCCCTTGTCTCTACCATTGTTCTTCCATGGCTAGGGCCCTTATTTTCTGAGTATCATTTTTATATGCCTTTGTCATCCATTGGTACTCATACCGCCACTGTTTCAGGTTCAGGGGTGCCCTCTTAGCTATTTTTCACACCAAATAGAGCTTTTTCTGAATCTTCTTTTTACAAGCTATCCCTATATAGGACTCCTCGCCCTTATGGATTTTTTTTAGGCCCAGGTCTGACTCCTTCAAAACAGACTTGACTTCCGAGTTATCTCGTCCATTCAAGCTCGTTAAGAATATGTGAACAGGAATCTGCAATGGTGGTAGGTTATCTCTTTCTCAGACCATGTAGAATAATACGAGAAAGGATCGCTCTCTTTTCTTTTGAATTGAGAAGAGTATTCTCAAGCATAGGTTTATCACTTTTCCAAATCTGAGGGACTAAATTTACGGAAAAGGAACACCCGGTTTGAGCTTAGTTTTCTCTTTTTCGTGCTCTGGACCCAAACATGAAAAAGATTCTGAGTGTACTTTGTGTCTTTGTCATGCTCGTTAAACACTAAAGAACAAAGCAATGAATTTATTGTTGTAAGCCCTATTTCTCGTAACCAAATGGATCTTTCCAAGTGATCTTGCTTTCCTTCACACTCGTAAAACTCAAGCTATTTTATGCTATTCTGGAAGGAGCATTGGGTAGGTGGTAATTTAACCTTTTTCGGACCTCCCTGACTAAGTACGAAAAAGGTTCACCTTTTCTTCTTCGGAAGTTAAGAGAGTTCTTCTGTGGTTTTTTTTATACTTTTTCGGCCTCAGGAGACTAAATTGGATGAAAAAGGACCCCCCTGGAGTTTTCTTTGGTGTTTTCAGACTCTCTAAATGTGAAAACACCAACTGAGCATGTACTAGTTTAGGCTCATTAAATCCACGAATCAGTAACACTATCAAGCATTATTTTCCCATCTCTTCAAGCTTGTTAAAAAATGAAGAGGGAACCGAGTTGACTTTCCTGGACTCGTTAAAATTTAACAGGGAAGGTAAGGAAGAAGTTTTCCTTTGTTTTCAGTAATGGCAGCATGTCATCCTTGAGCATAGCACTCTTTGTTTTCTGATATCCATGTTTCAGTGTTTACCTGTTCAGCTACCAATTTGAGTTTCTTACTCCTCCTCTTGTCCATTATACCTGGGGAATCTGATCATGTCTCCTACATGACAGATAGGTCTAGTTGTTCTATTTATCCGTTATACGCTGCCTTGGGTCATCTCTGTGTTGTGCTCATTGTTCAAGGATTCTTCCCAATGTTTGATCTATAGCCTGATCCCATCATTGTTATATCTGTTATCTCTTTGTGTCTCCCTTCTTTTTCCCAGTTCCTAGTCACTCTTGTGATCCGTTGGAGGATCTATTGCCTTCCCTATCACAGTATGGTTCCGTTTCAACACTTCCTGATGACGAAGACCTAGAGTTTTGACGATCATACCTTAGGATTCACTTTCATCATTAATGAATTCCTTTGCTTCAATTGTCGATTATCATCTATTGATTGACAAACTGTTGAATCCTTTCCATGTTCGACTTCAACTTACCCTTATTCACATGGCTTGGATTGTACTGGTTCTTTGGGATCCTTTATGAAGACCTTAGTTCCTCACTGATGGACTAAGTTGCACAAGATTATGTTCCATTCTTTTACACAGCTTCCAGATCTTTGAAGACTCATCATTATTGTATATTGTGGCTTCGCTCCACCTTTGTAATATACGTGGTTTATACTCGTATCATATGATGTAATCAAATGTTGTAAAGGAGCTAGTGTTCCAGTAAATTGAAGATAGCATCCTCAGATGTAACTTTGTATATGACATTACTATGTATTTGTTTCAGGTACTTTCTCTGTTCTATCATATTTCTGAGTTCTCCAAAGATGAAGATTATAATGTATTTCAGCCATCGCTTCCCTCTGACCTCACACATTAGGGGGCATCTGCTATACACCTGAATGGAACCTGTCCGTCCGAGTGCCAACACCCCTCATGTTGGCACACAAAAGGACACCTATGGATTGAGGTATGCCCATAACACTATAGATGAGCTTCTTGTAAATGATATTTACTATTCATCCAGTAGTTTACTTTACCTTTTTTAGATATTTCAAGACATATCTGCGACTCTAAGGCTTATGCAACTCGCGGATCATCCGTGAGTGTCGCTGTTTTCAAGTCGCGGATGGATGTATCTGCAGGTTGCCCTTATAGAAAGTCGTGGATCATACGTGAGTTGTCCTTATACATACCCACGGATGCCTATATTTGACATTTAAAAATAAAACACGCTTTATCTGAGATTAGTTAAGCCATTTACCTTAATCCTCTTAAATCTCTCAACCTCCTCAACCTTTGAAACTGCCTTATTTCTTCCATATAAATACAGGCCTTGGGGAGGGTGTTGGATATATACACTTGGAGAGAAACGTTATGCTGGTGGATTGTCTACATAAATCTTTGGAGCAGTGGAACTCAGAATCCTTTGGCTATAGAGGAGTCCTTGTCTCAGATGTTAGGTTGTAACATGAACTCTTTCTGTTATTGATAATAAAGAGAATTCTTCTTCCATATGTGTTTCATGTATATTGGTTTGATAAATGTTTATGTTTGTGCATTTCATATGTGATTTATCTAACCTGCTTATATATACATGAATCATCTTGTATCTGGAAGATTGGCTCTTGACAAGTGAAAGAGGAGCAACCTTGAAGACTTTGGAGGTGAAGTAGAACGGAAGAGGACTAGCAAGGATCGACCTTCGTTAATTGAGTAAGTCTTTCTCATCCTCCTATTTCCTTTACTGCACTTTAGAAGTCAATTTTTTGCAAGTTGATTGAGTATGTTGGTAACCCCAGACCTATGGTTATTAGGTGTGTAATCCTGTACAACAAATAATCACTGGGACTTTCTAGTTTCCACCTTCCATTTTTTGACTTCCGCTACAGAACTCAGAAGTTAGAAACTTCATAACATGATCACTTAGGGTTTTTTTTTTCCGCCTTCTGCTTCCTGCATTCCGTTGCAAAACTCAGAAGTCAGAAACTTCATAACACAATCACTTATACTTTCTTCTTTCTGTCGTCTCCTTCACGCCTTTCGCTGCAGATCTCGGAAGTCAGAAACTTCATAACATGATCACTTAGACTCTCTTCTTTCCACCTTCTGCTTCCTGCCTTTCGCTGCAGAACTCAAAATTCAAAAACTTCATAATACGATCACTTAGACTTTCTTATTCTTTCCTTTTGCTTCCCGCCTTTCACTGCGGAACTCCGAAGTTGGAAACTTCATAAAAAAGACACTTGAAATTTCCTATGTAACTTTGCAATTAACACTAGTCGTTGATCTGCCTTGCAGATTAGATCCAGACCGTTGATCTTCTAAACTTGGAAATCAACATCTAACCCTGCGGATTGCATAAGTCGGGTTGGATTTCAACTCTTCAGGACTTCCATAGATTCGTCTTCTGACTTTCGCACTTTTGCGAACCGTCTATCTTGTTGCGGGTTAAATATGGACCCTTAAACTTCTAGTCTTTTGGATCAAAGTTTAACTGTTTAGATTCAATGAGTTTGTGGTTGATTTAGGTTTTAACTTACCGTAAATTAATTGGATCTAGAAATGTATCCCAGTGTTTACAACCAATCCTTGCTTCAGCTAACTAACAAATGCTTTTGGAGGCTTCACTAAAAACTTTGCCCTTTTACACTGTCGAAGCCTTTTTTAATCATGATCTTAGAACATTTAATCGACTGTGCTAAAAGATTATAGGATTTGTACAATTAAAAGTATAGTTTTTCTCTATGAAAAATAATTTCAACCGTCATACTGAAAATAACTCAGATCTAAACTACAAACAAGCATTTGAAATTCATTCGGGAACGTAAAATCGTATTGCAGAATTAAGGTAAATTTTTACAATCAAACACAGATAGGAAATACATAGTAGGAACATCCGATATCGTGTAAAACAAAGGGTTCAATCCATTAGATGCATATTCATAAATTCTAAATCACTCCAGTATAACATATTAGAGGAAGTTAGACCTAAGTAATTCAACTTAGAACTAGAATAATTGCTACAGTAGTTCAGTACTAATAATCATTGATACATGTATGAATGCCCAATCTGGGATACGTTGAGAACAATCTAACATTGTATAGATCTATATTAACAAAACCTACACAATGACTCTACAGAATGAGTAAAAACAATACATTCTAGAATATAACTACATTTTAACATTTCACATATAGATTCTACTGCGTTTAAATCATTCAAAGAAACATAGTAGGAACCTGGATAATGTGTTGAAGGGGACAAACACCCAAAGGGGACTGTTCCACCCAACCTTCTCCTGAAGCAGCCAATATTACTTTCTTAGGACCTCCGATCCTATTCACTGAACCAATAGGACGATGATCACTGCAGAATACCCACATAGCAACTTGCTACAACTTAGCACTCAGTAACTGACCTAACTCAACAATTCCACTTTAGTTATCCCCTCATCAAATTCCTTGTGTTCCTGACTTTTTAGTTCGCAGCAATCACAAGGTACATTCACTTGGAACTGAATGAGTAGTGAGCCTCCTGCTCAATTTGATGGTATTTATAAGATTTCCTAGGTCTTTGGGTTAGTTTTGGAATTAAATAAGCCACCAGATCAGTTCCACCTCTCAGGGAATATGACCACATATTGAGGGATTATGCTTCCTGCAATAGCTAGAATGTGAAATGATAGTGTTTCCACTTGTAAACCATTCTTCTAGAGCTTCTCATTTATCTTAGTGGGTCAGCGAACACTCATTCAACAATCTCCCTTGGATAGGTGTATATTCTAATTAAAAATTAACATAAATAATTATTCAATTACAGTCATCCTTGACCAACTTGGTCATGAAACTTTACAATAAATTTAACATAATGTTTCCTAAAATAAATAATAAATATTTATTTTTTAGTATGTGTGTTACAAACACCCCCCCTTAAGTTCAACATCGTCCTCGATGTTTCTTAAGTTTATTCTGAGTCTTCCTAGAATAGAGTTGGATATGCCACCCGCATATCACTCTCCAATTCCCAGGTTGCTTCATCTATACTGAGGTGTTTCCATTGCACCTTTACCTGTCCAATGGTGTGATTTTGGAGAAAAAATTCCCTGTTGTCTAGAATATGATCCGGTTCCACCTGAAAATCTCCTTCGAGCTCTACCTCTATCACATTTGAGTCTATCACATGAGTAGCATCATGTACATACTTTTTCAATATAGAAATATGAAATACACTATGATTTCTAAGATTAGGTGGAAAAGATAACTGATATACCACTGGCACCACTCTTGTTAATATTTCGAATGGTCCAGAATACTTGGGTGTTAATTTATCACAACTCGCTAGTTTAAAGGAGCTCTTTCTGAGTTTTACCTTAACAAATACATTCTCAGTTACTCAGAATTATTTCTGAGTTCTCTGAAGATAGGCATGACTCTTTTGTCTATCCTGAGTAGTTTTCAAATTGCTTTGTACTTGTTTTACTGTTAGTTCCCTTTATTTTAACACGTCAGGTCCTAACATTAATCTGTCATCTCGATTACTTCAAGTAATAGGAGTGTTACATTTTATACCATATAATATTTCAAAAAGAGTGAGCTTTGCTGAATCTTGATAATGATTATTATATGCAAATTAAACTAAGTGTAACTAATCTTACCACTTCTTGGGATAGTCTCTAACATACATTTGTAACATATCTTCTAGTTCCTGATTGACTCTTTCTATTTTTTCATCCATTTGCGGATGATAAGTAGTACTAAAATTTAATTTAGTATATAGTCCTTTAAATAAAGATTTCCAAAAATTACCAGTAAACATAGGATCTCTGTCAGAAATTATTACCTTTGGAATTCCATGTAAACAAAGAATTTCCTTCAAAAAGATGTCAACAATGTTTGCATCTTTATGGGTTGTTTTAACAGGTATAAAGTGTGCTGCCTTACTTAGCTTCTCCACAACTACCATTATTGAATCATTTTGTTTCTGATTTTTAGGAAAATCAGTTATAAAATCAAGACCGATGACTTCCCATTTCCAATTTGGAATTGGTAATGGTTGTAAAAATACCTGCTGGGTGTTGATGTTCAGTTTTAACTTGCTAGCATTCTATACACACAGCCAAAAATTTAGCAACTTTATTTTTCATATTAGGCCAGAAATACTCATTTCTACACATTGCTATCATCTTTTGATACTCAGGATGTCTGGAATAAGGACTTTTGTTGACTTCATTCAAAATCAGTAGTTTAACTTTTGGTATGTTAGACACATAAAGTCTGTTTTTATACAACATTAAGCCTTTTTCATTTAAAATGTATTCTATATTTATATTTTCATATAAAATATGAGTTACTTTTTCTTTTAAACTTTGGTAATCTGTATCCAGTTTTATTCCTTCTTCAAATTTATCTTCTAATTCGGTTTTATAACTGGTAATGGCAGCTACAAAACTTGTTATTGCATTTCTTCTTAAGGAATCAACGACTTTATTTTCCTTTCCTTTAATGTCTTTGATTTCAAAATTATATTCACTAAGGAAATCTAACCATCTAGCTTTCCTTGTGTTTAGATTTTGTTGATCAAACAAATATTTTAAGCTTATGTTATCAGACATTAGCAAAAACCTTTTTCCTATTAGATGATGGCGCCACATTTTTAAATCATGATTTATAGTAGCCAACGCTAAGTCATAAGTTGCATAATTCTTTTCCTGCATTTTAAACTTTCTCGATTCATAAGAAATTATGTGACCTTCTTGTGTCAGCACTCCACCCAAACCTTCGTTGCATGCATCAGTGCATACAACGAAATCCTTGTCTGGATCTGCTATTTTTAAAATGGGTGCAGTGGTTAATAATCCTTTAAATTTATTAAAACTTTCTTCTCATTTTTGATCCCACACAAATCTCTTTCTCTTTTTTTGTAATGATGTTATAGGATTTGCGATTTTTCAAAATCCTTGTATAAATTTCTTGTAATAACCTGTTATTCCCATAAAGGACCGTACATCAGTTACGTCCTTGGGAACATACCAATCAATTATTTCTTTTATCTTATTCGAGTCTACCGATATTCCTTCTTCGGATATCACGTTCCCTAGATATTGTATATTATCTTTATAAAATACGCATTTATTGAACTGATCATATAATTTATGTTTTCTTATAACTCGTAGCATTATCTGCAAGTGTTCGTTATGTTCTTCTTTTGTCTTAGAATAAATTAATATGTCATCTATAAATACGACTACACATTTATCTAAATATTTACTTAGGACACTATTTATTAAGCACATAAAGGTTGCTTGAGTGTTTGTTAGCCCAAAGGGCATAACCACAAACTCATAGCTCCCGTATCTAGTTCTGAAAGCAGTCTTAAAGATATATTCATCCTTAATTCTGACTTAATGATATCCATATATCAAGTCTATTTTTGAAAATATTGTCACTCTGTGTATTTGATCAAACAAATCATCGATGTGGAGCAGAGGATACCTATTTTTATTTGTCATTTGATCCAGTTGACAGTAATCTATACATATACGTAATGTACCATCTTTGTTCTTAACGAAAAGGATAGGTTCTCCCCAAGGGGTCACACTTGGTCTTACATAGTTTTTGTCTATTAATTCTTGCAACTATAATTTTAATTCATTAATTTCTGAAATATCCATTCGATAAGGATCCTTTTAATTCGATATCACTCCTGGTACTTGTAGATATTCAGGCCAGCAGTAGATTAATTTTACCCACAACAATTATCAATTGATCATGCAAAATTGCTAACAATGGAGACTGAATATGGAGCTGTAACACAAAATTATATTAACTGAGTGTACAATAGCCAACCCTGTAATATCATAGGCTTCGGAATAAATAAAATACATGAAGAAATTGAATGCATGAGGAAGCATCCAAAGCTAGCATAAAGCAGGCTTACCAAAAATAAGCAAATCCCCCATAGGTGTAAAAGCTGGATCCCAAATCTGTCATGGAGCTCACGAATTGAAAAACAGGCATAGGAAAGCTAAAGAGTGGTGGAATGGCAGCTCATACATGCTTTTTCATGGAGAAAAGAGAGGAGGATGTGTAGGACAAAAAACAAGTTCACCTCACCTAGTCTAGCTTTCCCATGTGCCTTAAAACACTGAAAAAGCAGGAAATAAAGTAGAAAAAGAAAATAGGTGCCTAGGAGGCCAGGAATAAAGCAGATTTTATTCCTAAGGCTTTCCCAAGCACTACATGTGTCAGATATGGCAAGTTTGACCTCTATGGATAGGCAATTAGCAACTTGCACAAGGTGGGACACATGAACTAGGCAAATAAGACAAAAATAAATGAATTAATGTCTAAGTGGGTAAACTATGGGTTGATTATTCTAACACCCCCCCTTAAGCCTGAATTTATGAGTAATGAATAAAAAATATAGGGCCTAGCAACAAGGCTTAGTCACCCTTTTACATACTGCAAGTCCATACAACCAAGGAAAAAGGCAAAACCAACTTGGGAAATTCCTCCCTTAAACATGGACTGTAAAACAAAATTTGTAGAATCTTGTCTCCATTCATGCCTTTACAGCATGATCAGCAATCCCCAGCAGTGATTTGAGATTGCTGAAGGTCTTCTCACAAAATTCTTTGGTGAAGATATCAGCTACTTGTTCTGAAGATGAACAGAAGAGTAGGTGAATGGTGCCATCATGCACAAGCTCTCTGATGTAGTGCATGTGAATCTCAATGTGTCTGGTTCTCTGCTTATGAACTGGATCTTTGCAGATTCGAATGGTACTCTAGTTATCATAGTAGATGGTAGTTGAGTACTCAGGTTCGAAACCACACTCTCCAAGTAAACCCTGCAACCATAAACACTGAGTTGCTGCATTAACAACTCCTCTGTACTCAACTTCTGTAGATGAGAGTGCAATGGCACTCTGTTTCTTGCTTGACCAGCTAATTGGCCCTTCTTCAAGCATGAACACATATCCTCAAGTGGACTTTATATCTGTGCTATCACTTGCCCAATCACTGTCAGCAAATCTAATCAAATCAAGATCAGATTTTTCCTTATAGAGGATCCCATGTGTCCTTGTTCCCTAAACAAAGTTAAGGATCCTTTTGGCTGCTTTCCAATGGATCTCATGAGGCTGATCCATGAATATAGAAGCCACACTTACTGCATAACAAAGATCAGGTCGAGTATGTGTCAGATACAATAAACATCCAATCAATTTCCTATACAGTGTATTGTTTACCATCGGTGGAGAATCATCTTCCTCCAGCTTCACTCCTGAAAGGAAAGGAGTTTTGCTTGATTTGTAGTCTTGCATTTTGAATTTGATCATCAAATTCAAGGCATACTTGGACTGGTCCACCTTTATTCCAGCTTTGGTTTGAGCAATCTCAAGCCCCAGAAATTGACTTAAGAGCCCCAAATCTGTCATGGAGAAGGTTTGGTTCATAGCTCCTTTTAAGGAAGCAATCTCAGCCTGTGAGCTTCCTGTAATGAGGAGGTCATCAACATATAACACAATGATAATTAATGAACCATTAATATACTTCAAATAGACATTTGGATCTGATTTGCACCGAAAAAAATTCAGAGATAGCAAGAAGCTATCTATCTTGGCATACCAAGTGCTGGGGGCTTGCTTTATCCCATACAATGACTTTCTCAACCTGCACACAAGAGAAGGGTTAGTATAAAAAACTTGATGCTGCTGCATATATATCTTCTCAATGAGATATCCATTCATGAAGGCACATTTTACATGCATATGATGTACCTCCCATTGCCTTGAGGCTGCAATGGCTAGAGCTAGCCTGATGGAATCCATCTTTGCCACTGGGGTAAAGGTCTCATTGTAATCGATGCCATGAACCTGTGAGTAGCCTTTAGCTACCAATATATCCTTGTACTTCAGTGGTGAACCATCAGCAGCAAACTTGGTCTTATAGACCCACTTACACTGGACTAACTTTCTTCCTGGAGGAAGATCCACTAGCTCCCATGTGTTGCTCTTCTGGAGTGAGCTGAACTCCTCCTTCATGGAAGCTTGCCATATTGGATCTCCTTCTACTTCTTCATATGTTTGAGGATCAGAATCCACCATCAAATAGCATTTTTCAGCAAACATAGGATCCTTCATGCACATACCACTCTCAAATTGAGATCTAGTCCTCCTTGGGTCATTGGGATCCCCAGCTAGCTCTCCTGCTGCATGTAGTGTCTTGGATGCCCATTTAGGCCTTGTGGGGATGTTTGGGTCTGCAATAAAATCATCTCCATCAGAAAAATCAGAATCAACATGTTCAACAAACGCTTTACTTACTTCTTGAGGTTTAGGTGGTGAAGATGCTTCACCAACTTCCACTTCTGCAAGGGGTTCTTCTTCAAACTGAACACACCTTTCAATGAAGGATTTATTTGTGCTCAAATTTATCAAATTGTACCCTTTTGAATATTCATAGTATCCAACAAAAAGACACTCTTGGATTTGGGGCTGCAAAGCCTTCCTCTTCTCTGTTGGAATCCTAGCCCAAGCCTTTGAGCCAAAAATCCTGAAATGGGTCACATCTGTCTTGTGCCCACTCCATGATTCGAAGGGAGTCATGCCATCAAGATATTTGTGAGGAACCCTATTCTGGATATAGGCTGCACAGTTGATAGCTTCGGCCCAGTACTTTGGTGGTAAAGTTTTGGCCTCCATCATGCATGTTACCATCTCCTTCAGTGATATGTTCTTCCTCTCAGCAACACCATTTTTCTATGGTGTGTAAGGGATAGAATGCTGCATCTGAATACCTGCATCTGCATAATAGTTAATAAACTCAGACTTAACATACTCACCACCATTGTCAGATCTGAGGACCTTGAGTTTCCTTCCACACTGGTTTTCAACCAAAGCCTTAAAGACTTTGAATAGGCAAAAAACTTCAGACTTGTGTTTCATGAAGTGAACCCAACAATACCTGGAAAAATCATCAATAAAGGTCAATGCATATTTGGCCTAACTCATGGAAATATGAGGGAATGGGACAACAACATCACTGTGAATCAGCTCGAGGGGTGTAGAGGTTCTCTCATGACTAGCTTTCTCAAATTTGTGCTCTGGGTGTTTTCGTAGGATACAACCTTGGCAGACTCCTTTGGAAAATTTTATCTTGGGCAGCCCTATGACCATTTCTTTCTCACTAAGATTAGACAGATACTTGTAATTTAGATGGCCAAATATTTCATGCCATAGCTTGCTAGCTTCATTAGCATGAATGAGAAGAGCAGAGGGGTTTGAGTAAGGTAGGAAGTGTGAGAACATGTATACCTTTTGAGCATGATTCGCAACTCCTTTTGCAATGACTCTACCAGTTGAAATCTCTGTGATCTCAACTTCATCGGGGGAGAATATGACCTTCTTAGGAGACCCAGTGTGGGTCATCTGGTACACTGACAGGAGGTTGGAGGCGAGACCAGGGACATATAGCACATTGCTGAACTTACCATGATCAAGATCTATCCTTCCTTTGCCTTTACTTTCAGTGCGAGAGTCATCTCCCAGTACAATAGATGGTCCTTTCGACATATCCAGTGAGGAGAAGGCCTCCTTAGTCGAAAACATGTGTCTTGAATCTCCAGAATCAATGATAAAAATGGGTGAGCTTGATGTGCCAACAACCAATGCATGAACTCTCTCTCTGTCATCTGAACTTGATCCTCCTTCTCTCTTCTTTGAGCTTTCTGGAAGGGAGATTCCATTCTTCTCTAGGAGTTGGGTCAGCATATCAATATGCTTTTTCATACAAGAGCTTTCAGTGTGATTTCCCTTCGAACAGTATGAGCACTTGTTCATTTCACCTTTGTTTTTCTTCTTCTGGGTATTTTTCTTGGGACCTTGTTGATCCTCTAGAGACTGCTTCTTGTCTCTCTTTTTCTCAGGTGGCTTTTTAGCTTTCTTTTTTCTTTTTGAATCCACCCTCGAATCTCCAGCAATCAAAGCTTGATCTTTGGATGGTTTGATGGTGCCCATCATCACCAGCTTGTCTTGTTCTTGTGTGAGAGATTCCACGAAATCTGCAAGGCTAGGCTTCTTCCAGGTTCGAGCTGTGATTTTTGTGGCATAGAAGGTCGAAACAAAGACTGAGTAGTCAGGTCCTAGCTTCAAGAGGATGTCCAATACGAGCTGATCATCTTTCTTTTCGATACCACATTGCTTCAGCTGCAAAACTAGTGCTTTGAACTTGGAGAAATATAGCTGTAGGGATTCAAAGCTACTGGGACTCAGAGAAATCAGCTCATTTTCAATCTGATGTCCCCTCATCTCATCTGTCTTTCCAAAAAGATCAGAAATATTCTCCCATACTTGATCCGGTGAAGTTAATCCATCGATATGGAAAAGGAGGTCTCGGGAAATACTGAGACATAGGAGGCCATAGACCTCATCTCTCCGATTGTGCCATTTGATCTTCTCTGCAGCAGCATTGGGCTCTGCTTCTATAGTCATAGTCACCCTATAGAGGCCTTTTGCTCTCAACAAGATCTCCATCTATGCTTTCCATTCAAAATAGTTGAAGGGAGTAAAGATAGTTTTCTGTGAATCCATAGCTTTAGAAAATCTGTCCCGGCTGTCAGTAGAAGGATCCCAGTCTTGATGTCGAACCTGCAAAACAATTTTTGAAGGAGAGTAACAACCTACAATGGCTCTGATACCATGTAGAAATTCAGGCCAGCAGTAGATTAATTTTACCCACAACAATTATCAATTGATCATGCAAAATTGCTAACAATGGAGACTGAATATGGAGCTGTAACAAAAAATTATATTAACTGAGTGTACAATAGCCAACCCTGTAATATCATAGGCTACTAAATAAATAGAATACATGAAGAAATTGAATGCATGAGGAAGCATCCAAATCTAGCATAAAGCAGGCTTACCAAAAATAAGCAAATCCCCCATAGGTGTAAAAGCTGGATCCCAAATCTGTCATTGAGCTCATGAATTGGAAAAAAGGCATAGGAAAGATAAAGAGTGGTGGAATGGTATCTCATACATGCTTTTGCATGGAGAAAAGAGAGGAGGATGTGTAGGACAAAAAACAAGTTCACCTCACCTAGTCTAGCTTTCCCATGTGCCTTAAAACACTGAAAAAGCAGGCAATAAAGCAGAAAAAGAAAATAGGTGCCTAGGAGGCCAGGAATAAAGTAGATTTGATTCCTAAGGCTTTCCCAAGTGCTACATGTGTCAGATATGGCAAGTTTGACCTCTATGGATAGGCAATTAGCAACTTGCACAAGGTGGGACACATGAACTAGGCAAATAAGACAAAAATAAATGAATTAATGTCTAAGTGGGTAAACTATGGGTTGATTATTCTAACAGGACTATTTCGATCATAAAATCCAGATCTCTCTTTGGAGGTAATCTTGGAACTTCTTTTGGTAAGACATCCAAGAAATCTTGTAAGATTGGAATATCATCGAATCTTGTCTTGTATTCTTTACCAATTTTTTCATTATTTATTACATGTACAACAAAGAATTTACAGCCTTTTCTTATAGCATTTTTCATCTAGAAGGATAATATTTGCTTAACATAAATTTTTCTAGGTATTCTTGTGACTGAAATCCTTTCTCCTTTATCATTTGAACAAGTAAAAGTTTTCTGAAAATAATTTAAAATTACTTGATGTCTTTCTAGGCAATCCATACCTATTAGGACATCATAAGATCCTAATGGCAACACATTTAACTTGACTTGAGTTTCAAACTGACTCATAAGCGAATTACAATTTTCAACATAACCAACCACTTTCCTTTTAGTTCCTATAGCTAACTGGACTAGCCAATATTTTTCAAACTTTTTCAAAGATAACCTACACTTTTCCACTTTACTAGGTGATAGATAAATTAAACTAGCACTTGGATCAATTATGATGGAAACAGGATGGGTTTGTATCATACCTTGCACTTCCACCATGGAAGTCTGATGATCCACCTGTCAGTTCTCCAAAGTTGCATTTATTTTGGGCATTTCATTTGTCACATCTGCAATTGTTTCCTCTTCCTGAATGGTATGCACATTTCTGAAGATCCCCTTTCTGTTTGGACAGTACTTAGCATAATGTGGTGCTGTATTATTTTGTTGTGTCTTATTTTTAAAATATGCCCCTTGATAATTATTTCTGGAGAAATTCCAGGAATTATTTCCAAAACTCTTATTTGACTTAAACCCTTTTCTCTTCTGATCAAAGTTACTTGTTCTTTTATTCTTCCATTTAGGTCAGCTTTCTCTCTTTTTACTCTGTTCATGAGAGAAATCAACCTTTCTCATAGCATCTTCAAGGGTCTTTGGGTTATCAAATTCAATTCTATCCTTGAAGCTAGTGGGAAGACAACTTAAAAATATTTGTATTTTAGGTTTTTCGTCAATTATATAAGGTATGTATCTTAACATACTTAGAAATTTGCTACTTAATTCTTTCACTGACATTGAAGCTAGTTTTAGTTCATAGAATTCTTTACCTCTTTCCTCATAGTATTGTTCAGATAAAAAATTCCTTTTAAAATACTTTTTAAAGACTCTCCAAGTTAGATACTTCTCCTTAAAATTTTTGACTCTTTTTATGTCGTGGCACTAGATATCAGCTTTTCTGGCGAGGTTGTAGATAGCCATATGAGATTTTAGTCTGTGAGATTAATTATAAATCTAGAAATATTTCTTCATTCCTGAAAACCAAGCCTTGACTTCTTCACATTTTTCTACTTCTATGTAAACATGGGAGGATTTATCTTTTTAAATTCCCCAGAAATTTCTTCATAAGGTTTATACTTCTTTTTTATAGGTTTATGGTCGCTTTCGCTACTTTCACTTGTGTATTTATACATTCCCCTATGCGACCTTGCATTAAATTCTAAATAAGATTCACTATTAGAATATTTTGCTCTCTTTCCCTTATGTTTCTAGGACACTGTTTCAGAATCAGTTTCATAAACATTTCTTTTATCTTTTCCTCTATTATGTATTTTCTCTAATAAAATCTAATTTAGTTCCAGAATTATTTCATTATCTATTTTTACAGTTTGTAGTTCATCTTTTAACTCTTTAAATGTTTGTAGTAACTCTGAAGGTGGATTATTCAGTTCTACATAAATATTATCTATATTTTTGTGATGAGATCCATTTTCAGCAGATGCTTCAACATCTTCCATTTTTCTGCAAAACAATTTTTTATATTTCTGTACAGAAATAAATGTAAAACATGATCAATATATTTGTTTTCTTGTTTGTATGTGAGTGATCCAATTAGGCCTAGTGTTTGGAAACTTTCTCTGATACCACATGTAACATACCTCAAAATTCAAATATAAAAACAAATTTCTATAACCATACATCTTCAGACATATAAAAAAATTCCTAAATGTCATGAGGGAATACAATTAAAAGAAACCCTGGCCATAATTAAAGGTAAAATTTATCCTTGCACATTCATTTTCAGGCTTAGGGACCACTGTCTCAGTCATTCCACCATTGATAAAACCACTTTGTAACAAAAAATAGTCATTTCCACACTAAAAGGACTTTTTTTCCTTTCGTCTTCTAGGCCGAACTCGGAAGTCAGAGAAACAACAATTGATACCTTCAAAATGATCATCTTCCACCTTTTACCTTCTGAGTGGAACTTGGAAATCAAAACAATAAGAGTTGATACCTTCAAAAGCCTTTTTTTGCCTTTCGCCTCCTGGGCAGAACTCAGAAATTGGAACATCACAAGTTGATACTTCAAAATCCCTTTTCTCCTTTCGCTGCAGACCTCGGAAGTCATAAAATTCATAAAATAATCACTTGGAATTTCTTCTTTCTGCCTTTTGCAATGGAACTTAGAATTCAAAAAATTCATAACATGATCACTTATACTTTCAGGTTTTCGCCTTCCACTTCCCGCCTTTTGCTGGGGAACTCAGAAGTCAAAAACTTCATAACACGATCACTTAGACTTTATTCTTTCCACTTTCCACTTCCCGCCTTTCGCCATGGAACTCGGAAGTCATAAACTTCATAACACGATCACTTATATTTCTTCTTTCTACTTTCTACTTCTTCCTTCCGCTGTGGAACTCAGAACTCGAAAACTTCATAATACAATCACTTAGACTTTCTTATTTGCTCCTTCCCCTGCGGAACTCGGAAATTGGAAACTTCATAAAACAAACACTTGAACTTTCCAATGTAACTTCGCGATTAACAACAGTTGTTGATCTGCCTTGTGGATTAGATCCGGACCATTGATCTTTTAAATTTGGAAATCAACATCTAACCCCACGGATTGTGGAAGTTGGGTTTCGTTTCAACTCTTTGGGACTTGCATAGATCTGTCTTTCAACTTCCACACTTTTAAGAACCATCGATCTTGCTGTGGGTTAGATCTGGAACATTAAACTTCTAGTTTTGTGGATCAAAGTTTAACTGTATGGATTCAACGAGTTTATGGTTGATTTGGGTTTTAACTTACCATAAATTAATTAGATCTGAAAATTTATCCCAGTTTTTGCAACCAGCCCTTTCTTCCGTCGATTGATCATGATTTCAGAACATTTAACCGTCTATGATAAAAATATTATAGTATTTGTACAATTAAAATTATAGTTTTTCTCTATGAAAAATAGTTTCAACCGCCATACTGAAAATAAATCATATCTAAACTATAAACAAGCATTTCAAATTGATTCGACAACCTAAAATCATATTGCAGAATTAAGGTAAAATTTCAGAATCAAATACAGATAGGAAATACACAGTAGGAACATTAGACATAGTGTTAAATAGAGGGTTCAATCCATTAGATGTGGATTCAGAAATTCTAAATCACTCTAGTATAATAGATCAAAGGCAGTCAAACCTAAGTAATTCAACTTAGAACTAAAATAATTGTTCCAACAGTTCATTACTAACAATAATTGATACAGGCATGAATGCCCAATCTAGGATACATTGAGAACAATTTAACATTGTACAGATCTAGAATAATAAAACCTGGATAATGGTTTTACAGAATGCGTAAAAAAAATATAGTCTGGAATATAACTGCAATTTAACATTTCACATATACATTCTACTGCATCTAACTCATTCAAAGAAACAAAGTAGGAACCTCGATAATGTGCAGAAGGGAAAAAAACCCAACGGAGATTGTTCAACCCAACCTTCTCCTGAAGCAACAAATATTACTTGCTTAGGACCCCCGAGCCTATTCACTGAACCACTAGGATGGTGATCACTGGATAATAGCCCACACAACAACTTCCTACAACTTAGCACTCATTAACAGACTTAAATCAGCAATTCCACTTTAGCTATCCTCTCATCAAATTCATTGTGTGCCTGACTTTTCAGTTTGCAAAAATCACAAGGTACATTCACTTAGAACCGAATGAGTAGTGAGACTCCTACTCAATTTGATGGTATTTATAAGATTTCCTAGGTCTTTGGGTTTTGGAATTACATGAGCCACCAGCTTAGTTCCCCCTCTCAGGAAACATGACCATTTTTTTAGGGATTATGCTTCCTGCAATAGCTAGAAAGTGAAATGATAGTGCTTCCACTTATCAACCAACCTTCTATATCTACTCATTCCTCCTAGTGGGTCAGCGAACACTCATTCAACAGTCTACCTTGGATATGTGTCTCTTCTAATTAATTATTAAAATAAATAATTCTTCAATTACAGTCATCCTTGACTAACTTGGTCATGAAACTTTACATAAATTTAACATAATGTTTTCTGAAATAAATAATAAATATTTATTTTTCAGTTCTAGGGTTGTTACTCCCGTAATCCGCAATTGTGGAAAAAATGTTGCGTAAAGGAAAATGCAGAAACAAAGTTGTGGAACGAGAATTGCAGAAACATATTTGCGGAAATATCTATTGTGGAAACAGTCATGTGGAAAAGGAGATCACATAAGGGATCTTGTTGATTGGTAATATGCAGAAATTGTGTTGTGAAAACTCAATTGTGAAAAGATTCTGTTGCAGAAACAATGAGGTAGCATAAGAAAGTCTACAGAAAGATGTATTGTGGAAATATACTATGCATGATAGAAGTTACGAAATCAAGAATACGAAATCGCGTTGATAAATTCATATAAGACTGAAGTGAACAACAATAAAGGACATTGATAGAAAATAAATAGAGTTGTGGAACCAGAATTGCGGAAATATCTCTTGCAGAAACAGTCTTGTGAAAATGCAATTGCATAAAAAATGTTGCGTAAAGGAAAATTTGAAAACAAATTTGTGGAACCAAAATTGCAGAATTTTTTTATGGAAATCTATATTTCAGAAATAATATTGCAGAGAAGGTGATTGCAGAAAGGGGCTTGCTAAAGGGTAATATGAGGAAACCAAGTTGTGAAAAGAATGAGGTTGTAGAAGCAAGTCTGCGAAAAGCTGTATTGTGGAAATATAGTCTATGAGACAGAAGTTATGAAATCAGGAATGGGGAAGCAAAGTTGTAGAATCGAGATTGTGGAACTTGTTCCTTAATTAATAAAGGACTGAACTTAACTGCAGTAAAGGACACTAGTAAAAAATATGGCCCTGTCAATCGAGACATGCAGCAAAAATAAGAAATTGATCACCAAACATGCATGAAAAACATTGTAAGGACATAACCCCATCAATCCATTCATGCACAGGGCCGCCCGTAACACAGAAAACACCTGTCGAACTCCTATTGGCCCAACGAATGAGACACTTGTCGAATTTTAATTGGATGAAGAGACAAAGAATCTACTCAGACTACCATCTCCATTATGTTACACCTTCAATATAACAAGCTGTCATTGGCTCACTTTTAGAGGCGTTGTTAGAGGAAAAAAATATCTCTATGGAGCCAACCAAAAACGATGTCAACGATACAATATAAAATATGACATCGAGCACTTTTCATGGAGGTCCTCATGAAAATTGATCAGCCTCTCCTTTAAAAATGTCCCACGAAATTTTATCATAGAAGGTTAAACTTTGAAATGATTAAAAGGGAGAGCCTCAATTGACATATGGAAAAACTAAAAATTATTAAAATACATAGGGATTTCAAGGGTAGATGAAGTCATTGAAGTTTTAAAACTTCAATGACTAAACAATGAAGTACTACAAGAGAGTAAAACCTCAATGAAGTACCCCAGGTGTACTTTACACTCATCCCCCCCGCTTTGGGGTTCAGCGGAAATGCCCCCGAGATACGGGGGTTCAGGGGCAGTTCCCCCGAGAAACAGGGGTTCAGGGGCGTAGCCCCCGATAATTTTTTTTGGGATGTTTGTTGGCCAATAGTTTTGCGGACCCATGGTATTGGATTAACCGTAGTATTTTACCATGGTATTTCCCCTATAAAATAAAAGCATTTTAATACGGATGGGTAGGGGTATTGTATTGTAAACAATATCTGTGATTGTGTGAGAGAGACTGTGAGAGTGTGAAGAGGAAGTGCAGCAGTATTGCTGCAAGTTGTATCCCTTTATCTTTCTAGACGATAATAAAAGGACTAGCAATTTCTGTGTGGACGAAGCCCATCATTTGGGAGAACCATGTTATATCTGTGCCTCTCTGTAATGTGTTTAATGTGTTTTGCATCTTGTTTAATGATTTAATTGTTATATGTTGTTGCTCTGCAGTCCTATTTTCTAACAGGAGAGACCAACAATTTTTTTGGGCATCTCATAGTTTTCTTGTGTAGCTTACTCTCCTTAAGTTAGTTTCTCAATAATGAAGCAATTGGATGGTGATGTGACTTAGATTACCTTTTCCTTTCAAGTGGTTGATATTTGATAGAATCTATGATAGAACACATTCTTGTATCATTGGATTTCCTTCCTTAAGTGCATGGATGTATCCATGTTTTTCATAATTGAAAGTGGTTATATTGCATTTGTGGTCGATCTAGTGTTGGAGAGAATACTAAGGGAACTCTCCCAAATGATCAAGAATTCTATAATTTTTCCCACTACTGTAAATTAGCAATTTGAAAATGTGTTTCCAGAATTGGTCAAGTTTTATATGGGGTATTGTTTAAACGTAAATGGATGCACATGATAGTCCTTAATTTGGGATTATAATGGAACTCAATCAATATTTTATACTCTTTTGGAACTCTCTCCTTTAACAAGAAATATTCTAGTAGTCATGTAAAATTCAAAAAATGCTTAATGGTAGCAGATACTTTAAAGCCTCCTTATCCACCTAGCTCATGAACTCATAACTTCATTCTAAATATAAATCGGTGAGGGAAAAACTATGCCTCTAAGATTAGCTGTCCTAGTTTCACAAATGAGGTACGATGGACAGTAGTATAATATTTTTTTTAATTATTCAATAGGTCTCAAATATTGGAATTATAACATGATTGTAGTAAGCCCCTCTGGTTCTTTGTAATGTTTTGATGGAATTATTTGAATTGAGTAGAAGGTTACATGACAAATTAGCTATTGTAGAACCATGTTTATTTTTTGTCTTTTGATATAAATAATAGCTTATGATTCAACACTTTTTCCATTTTTTCCTATATGGAACAACTCAAGCTTACCTTATTATTTTTATGTTTACTCTCTTGAGAAATTATAAGAATACACCCTTTAGGGTTTTTGGTTAAATGATTCAAATGTTTTGAATTTTCTATAAATTTGTGCGTGCGTGCGCGCACCCACACACACAGATGCACACACACGCATGCACACACGCACAAACGTGTGTGTGTAGAGAGAGAATTTGAGAAATCATAATATTGCATCGATACAATATTTCTTTTGCAACAATACAATCATATAAACATGCCATTATTTATACCCGATCTTGAACATTTAAGAAGAAATACATTACATTTAATAAAGGAATAATATTATACTATATAAAAAATAAATTTTCACATTATTATACAGAAAAATTATAAGCATATGTTAAATATTTTGAAAGTTGATTTGGTTTCCTTCCTTCCATCTTGTCCTCACTGAGTGAAACATAGGATCCCTTCCTCTTTCACTTCTTTCCATGTAATTTCCTTCCTTTGACAAGAAATTAAGTTATATATATGCATACGTGTGTGTGTGTGTGTGTGTGTGTGTGTGTGAGAGAGAGAGAGAGAGAGAGAGAGAGAGAGAGATTCACAAAAGTAATTGTGAATCAACACACAATTTCCTTTACAACACTACAGTCATAGAAAAAATTATGTCATCATTTAGAAACAACCTTGAACAATTAAGAACGTAAAAATAACATGTTTTCTACAAGAAATAATTATACTATATAAAATATCAATTACTCTTTCATCTCTTTCATGTAATTTCCTTCCTTTGATAATAAATTAAGGTGTGTGTGTGTGTGTGTGTGTGTGAGAGAGAGAGAGAGAGAGAGAGAGAGATTTTTCACTAAAGTAATAGTGCATCAATACAAATTTTCTTTTACAACACTACAATCATAGAACAAATTATGTCAACATTTAGAACTAGCCTAAACATTAAAGAAAATAGAAATCCCATGTTTTCTAAAAGAAATAATATTATATTATAGGAAAAACTCAATTCTTACATATTTATACAAAACAAATTATAAACATATGTTAAATATTTTGAAAGTTGATTTGGTTTCCTAGGATTCCATCTTTCCCTCACAAAGTGTAAGATAGGATTCCTTTATCTTTCACCTCCTTCCATGTAATTTCATTCCTTTGAGAAGAGATATAGGTGATATCTATGGAATACTTATATTTCTCCTATTTTCTAGAAAATATTCTATTAAAATTGAAATAAAATATGTTTCTAAGATTATCATTCCAAAAAGAGAAACACTTACCAAAATCAATGCCAAGAGTTCATAAATTTCCAATTATTCCTATATATTGACCAGTGGATGAACACTGCATGGATACTTTTCTTTTAGTTCCCCATCTAGATTCCACACATAGTAAATCCTCTAGAAGAAACACCTCACATGATTTAATCACATCATTCTCTGACAAACCTAAATCGTTACCAAAGGTAAGAATATGCTGTTTCTATTATATTCCCTTATTTAAATGATCGATCACCTTCAAATATAATCCCAAATAACTTTAGGATATATCCTCGTTTAAGATACCTGCAAACATTTTTCACAATGACCTACTATGGTTTCGACACATTTTCCACCAACAATTGAACATACAAATGGGATTCTGAGGTGATTATGATAAGAAGCTTTGATACTTTTTTGAATTCAAACATTAATATCTTTAAAATAGTCATATCAACCATACTTATTCTACCCTTCACAAACCTATTAAAAAGATCCATTATTTGGAATGAAAGTGACTGACCTCTCACATGTAAACTTTCTCAAGAATATTTTCCATAATTAGGTTAAATTCCTTATAAACCGATCGATTCTTCTAATAAAACTAATGAGGAGACCATCTCATTAGTAGGCCTAGAAGAAATTAGCTTCAACAATGTTAAACATATACTCTCTCAATAGATCTTATTAACCCCTTTGAACCATACAAATATGATCTATCCATCCACCATTGAGACCCTAGTTCTAACTCCTCCCCTATAGCTTCCTCCCCTTCCTCCATATTTTTTTTAAAGATACGATCTTACATATATAAATCCAATTGAATCCATAAATCCCAATGACACCATTTAGAATTTTAGCGACACAAAAAGGGCTCATGTAGACCCTCAATTTAAGGATTTGTTTGATTGAGGCCTTACAACTTCAATAAAGGTTTCAAACCTTAATTGAGGGCTTAAAACCTTGATTAAGTTTTTTAAAGAAAACATGAACTAATAATGTTAAAAATATCTTCAACAAGGATTTTATAAAACCTTCATCAAGTCATTTTAAAGTCTTTAATAAAGGTATTTTAAAACCATCATTCGAGGTATAAACCTCGATGAAGGGGTTGAATGTCAAGAGTCATTCCCTATTTTTGCAAGTTTCCCTGGAGTTGAAAATTCCAGGAGGTGAAATCCCTTCCCTTCTTCAATGGAAGGTGGTGGACTCATTATCTATGGATTTTACATTGAATCCTCTACCCTATGACATTTGATTTTCTGATATTTGTTTTCACGTATATTTTTTATTTATCATTTTCTAAAACTTATACACACACGCGTACACACAGACACACACACACACACACACACACACACACACACACGCCTTTTTTTGTGAACACACACATAGAAAAATCTGTATCTTAAAAACTATTGGCCAAAAAAAATTATAAAAAATATGTGTGCAATACATGGATGTTTCTACTTCAAACGGGTATTTCTAGTATATCATTTTACATAAACAAGAGATAATAATGTGTAGGAAACACAACGATATATAAAATGTGATTGAAACATTAATTTGACATCTTCAAAAATTAATAAATAAATATATTTTTTCAAGAAGAAAGAGGTAACTAGTACTTTTTCTAGATCATGCTCATAAACAAAATTGAAAATTAAAATTTTAACAATTAATTAGGTGTTGCGAACAAGAGTCACTTTTAAATTTTCTTGAAATTTGTGACTACAAGGATTTAATTCAACACCAATTTGATACATTGAATGACATTAATAATTTTTGAAAAAATATCATTAGAAAGAGAACACAACTCCCTACAAATTGTTTTTTTACTACACATCAAAACTAACAAGGCGTGTATGAGTTTTAATGGCTTAAATTTTAAAAATATGTAAAATTGTGAGGTAGCTTTATGGATAAATTTTATGGATGATCCATAGTAGACATTTTTCTTCTGAATGCTTCAATTCTAAATGAATAAACATCCTCAACAAAAATATTCATATTTACAAGTCAACAAATGGATTAATTTATACAATTGCATGTTTAATTAATCAATTATATTTCAAGTTCTAAATTAAGTCAACTGAATCAAATTCCCAACAAAGGTAATCTAAAGAGGTTGGTTATTTCATCATTCCTAAATTCATTTGTTTGTTGAATAATTAGAGGAACCCAATCTTTACTTACCTCAAATCCTCCACATATATTTAAGTTATTTGGGTGCTTAATTATTTCTATGGATTATCTAAATTGTCACTTGTAGTAGTGTTTCTCCTTTGAAATAATCGTAGTGTCCTCGAGGTAGATAGGGTGATTGGCATCAACTAAATTTTATACCAAGTCTAATGTGTTGGTATGTTGATTACAAATGTATGTACCATGTTCCTTGATCCTCACATGAAAAGAGCAATTGGTTTCCCCAATATAGTTTTTGTCACAAGAGAAAGTAACCTAGTATAACCCCCTGATGTTGATGGTTCTAAGTACTATATTTTATAGATCTCGTCATATTCCTTTGGTTTTCAAGAGGTTGGAATGAAGTTAAGACCTTATTTCTTTTAAAACCTTGGAAGTATTATCCATGACACTTGTATGTAGGGGGGGTATTCTTTCTTTCTAGTAGGGTTGTAATTACATGTTTGATAGACCGAATTAGTTCTTTCAACCCTTTTTTTAATGACTTTTTTTAAAAATTTCATTGTATCTGTAGCTTATGCAATTAAATACTTTGGCGAGGTGATAATTCTCTTGGTTAAGGTTATTACTATCATAAAATCTCACTATAACCATTTCCACATATTGATGACCCTAATATTCTATGCATAGTGGTTGTGTGAGTTGGTGCGGAGATAGATGCCAATGTGGGTTTTCTATCTAAAAACCTAATGTCCAAGAGTTTATATTGTTTGTTATTAACTAGAACATCAAGGAATATGGTGTTCATTATTCTCTACCTCCATGGTTAATTTAATGTCATAAAACAAGCAATTGAGGTTCTTGAAGAATTTATTAATCGCTTCTCTCCCCATATCACATTAGTGTGATCTACATGCCTCTTCCACCTTATTGGTTTAAAAGGTATGAGTCAAGAGCCTTATTTTTTAATTCCTCAATGAAGAGGTTGGAAAAAATTGGTGATAGAGTAAATCCCATTGTTACATCACTTTTCTTCTCATATAATAATCCTTAAAAGTTGAAGCAAGTGTAGCAAAGACAAACCTCTATTAACATGGTTTTCTGTGAATCAATGACATCCACTATTTCATCTAACTCAATTTTAATAAATAGTGATACAACATCAAAACTAATGAGAATATCCTTAGGTATCACTCTCTCATCTATTATAAACTTGAAAAAATCATTAGATTCCTTAATAAAAGAGTTGGTGTGACCCATAAAAGGTCACTGATCCTTCATCAAGGATATAGAAAACTAACAAAACCAAACTAGCAATACTACCCATCGTAGAAAATCAAGAAATTAAATATGCCAAATGTCAATTTCCATTGCCTCATTTGACTAAAAATTGGAACAATTATTCATGGATTCACCTAGCCCCAAGGATTTATCAATCAATTGAACCATCCATACAAAGGGTGTTGTCCACAAATGTCCCTTTATAACATGTTTAAATTTGTCCAAGTCCCTTAAGGTTATTAGTCACTTTCCATCTATATTTTCTATAGAAGAAAGGGGATCCCATGATGGTTTCAATCACACACACACACACACACACACACACACACACACACACACACACACACAGAGAGAGAGAGAGAGAGAGAGAGAGAGAGAGAGAGAGAGAGAGAGATNCTTTGTGTGTGTTAGAATTTTCACTTTAATTCAAATATGTTATATTTATAATCTAATGTAATAGGATCACTGAAAGATATGTGAGCACAACGCACAAGAGATACAAAGATTTTATCATGGGAAAACCCTCTCTCGAGAAAAACTCAATAACTTCTTCAGTACAAATTCTTCACTTAGTACAATGTCAAACACAGATAGAAAACCCAATATATAAGATCACTTCTGCAACTTCTTCTTCTTCTTCTCATATAACTTTGTATTTCTCTTCCTCAGAGCAAACTTGCTTGCACTTGCTGTATGTAAAAATGAGGGAGAGTACCTCCCTATTTATAGTCTTTCATGTGGGTGACCTTTTTTTCAACAGGTTCGACTTCTCTTGCTTGAATGGGTCAACTTCTTTTGTGAGAGACCAAAATTACATTTTACATTATTCTTTTGGGGACTATTTCCTTGACATACAATGGAGGGTTTACCTCGATATTTTTACATGTCCAAGTATAATAATAACATCTACAAATAGATGAAAAACCTCTCCAAAGGAGGTACAATAATATTAAGATAATAATAAAATAATAATACAAACAATAAAGAATATATTCTGAAATTAAATTTACAACAACACTCCCCCTTAACAAGAAAGGTATTCTTCCGACTCGATCATCACCACTACTGGACATAATCCCTGGACATCATCATTATCACTAGCAATCATCACCATATCATCATCACTAGATCACCATTATCTCTGGATCGCCATCATCATTGTTGCAGTAACTCTGATCTCATATACCATTGACAAGTGATATCTCTTGAATCTATATTTCATAAGATGTTATATAGAGCTAACCCTATTTCATGTTGGATATAGGCCTAAATCCTATCTAAGGCTTCATAAAATACATGGACATCCCTTTTTCATGTTGGATGTAGGTCAACATACATGCACAATTCCATCCATTTTTCATGTTGGATTTACATATCCACAATGCCAGTCCTTTTTCATACTTGATTCCTATCTTTGCAGTGCCAGTCCTTTTTCATACCGTATGCATATCTCTGTAGTGCTATTCGTTTTTCATACTGTATGCATATATTTCTAGTGATAGTCCTTTTTCATACTGGATGCAGGCCTAGATCCTTCTAGGACTTCATCAACTATAGTGCCAACCCTTTTAATGTTGGATGTAGGCCTAGAACCATCTACGACTTCATCATCTAAAAATCCAGTTATTTTTTCACACTGGATGTAGGCCTAGAGCCATATAGGACCTCATAATCTATAGAGCTAGTATGTTTTCATACTATATGCATATCTCTGCAGTGCTAGTCCTTTTTTATACTGGATGTATGCCTATATCCTTCTAGGAATTCATCGACTACAATGCCAACCCTTTTTCATGTTAGATGTAGGAATATAATCATCTAGGACTTCATCATCTATAGAACCAGTACTTTTTCATACTAGATGTAGGCCTAGAACCGTCTAAGACTTCATCATCTACATCGCCAGTCCTTTTTTATACTTGATGTAGTCTTATACCCATCTAGGACTTCATAATCTACAGAGCCAGTCCTTTTTCATATAGTATGTATTCCTAGAACCATATAGGACTTCATCATCTATTGAGCCAGTCCTCTTTCATACTTGATGTAGGATTATAACCATATAGGACTTCATAATCTATAGAGCCAGTCTTTTTTTACACTATGTGTAGGCCTAGAACCATCTAGGAATTCATCATCTATAGAGCCATTCCTTTTTCGTATTGGATGTATGCCTATACCCCTATAGGACTCCATTACCTACAGAGATAGTGTTTTTTCATATTAGAGGTAGGACTAGGACCATCTAGGCCTTAATCGTCTATAGTTCCATTCGTCTTTCAGATTGGGTGTAGGCATAGAAAAATCTAGGAATTCATCATTTTTATAGAGTTATTCCTTTTTCATATTAGATGTAGGAACCATTATGACTCATCAATCCCTCTTATGATAGAAATTGATCTGCACTACTCCAAGGTTATCCCTGAAGTGCTCAAGATTCACTCTCACTAAAGGATTGGTCAAGACAATGTTTATCTACTCATTCATTACAACATACTGGCGCTTCATTGCTCCTCTCTACACCATATCTCGGATATAATGATACTTGATATTGATTTTCTTTGAGTTGTCATGGAATACTGGGTTCTCATATAGATTCACACAACTCTGGTTGTCACAAAAGATACAAGTCACCTTTAAATCGAGATAAAACAAATATGACCGTAGCTTCCAGATCCATACTACCTCACAACTATCCTAACAAGCTACAATGTACTCTACCTCGACTATACTCAGTGTCACACTTAACTACTTCCTTCTTAACCAAGATATCATACTGGATCCCAAAATGAAGCAAAATCCTAAAGTGCTTTTCGTATCTTTGGTAATGCCTTCCCAATCTGAATAAACATAACCTTACAAGTTAATATTATGATTTGTCTCGTACTTGATCCCATACTCAATTGTACCCTTAAGGTACCTCAATACATGCTTTGCAGAAACCAGGTGAACACATCTTGGATCTGTCATAAATTGGTTCAATGTGTTCACATCAAAGCATATGTTTGGCCTCATGTTCATAAATTACATCAATTAACCATTCATTTATCTATACATCATGGCATGAACTACATCTGAAGAATCATCACATAGTAGCTTCAATTTTGATGCCATGGGTGTGTAAATGGAGTTACAGTCCATGATTTTGAACCCGTTAATAATATCTACTGCATACTTTCCTTGACCAAGGAATATCCCATCTGAACTCTGCCACACCTGCAGTCCTAAGAACTAGCGCATCATCCCCAGGTCCTTCATTTTGAACTATGAGTAAATCCTCTTGTTTGTTTCTCCAATGAGCTCATCCTCACCCGTTAAGAATAGTTCATCTATGTGCAGTAGGAGTATACTAGTTTTCCATCCCCAACCCTGAAGTAGAGGTTGGAATTTACTTTACTCTTGGTAAAGCCTAATCTCATAATAAAATTATCCATTGTACCATACCATGTCCTGGATCCCTACTTCAAACCGTACAAGCCCTTGTTTAAATTGCACACATGAGTTTTTATATCATGTGTCTCAAATCTCAGTGGTCGCTCCACACACACTTCTTGTTCAACTACACCATTCAAAAAAATTGTCCTAACATCCATTTGGTGTATATTCCATTTCATTAAGGATATTACATATCTAATTGAAGTGTATCTCTCTATAGGTTTAAATGTCTCCTCATAATCTATGCCTTCTTTCAAGGAGAATCCACGTCCTACAAAAATTTCCTTGTATTTTTTCGATGCTTCCATCTGCTGCATGCTTGATCTTGCAGATCCATTTGGAAGACACTATGGACTTCCCTTATGGTCTCGAGACCACCTCCGAGAAATCATTCTTCATGATCAAATGACACTCTTCGATAATGGCATCCTTCCATTCCTTTGTTTTTGTTTCTTCCTCAAAGCTGGAAGGCTCTACATCAATGATAACGGATAACAATTCCACGTAAATGGAGTGTGTACAAGTTCTCTTTCTTTCTATAGAAGTCTCATCTAGAGCACCATACTTCTCTACATCTTGAACTAACTCTTGTTCCCAATTTGGTATTCTCTTATAGGATTTATTCTCATGAGGTGGATCTGTAAGTTTATATGGTTTTGTTATGTCATGGTATTCTTAGATCACTTCTTTCATAACTATGTCTCTGGTTCTAGGAACTTTACATTAATCAGTTTCTTCACAGTGGAATTGTATTTCTCTATTGTAGGATGATTCTTCATAAAAAGTAACATCTCTACTAGTCCTGATATTTGTGAATCCTGGAAAGTATATTCTATAACCTTTTGATGTGTCAATGTATCCAAGGAATATGTCCTTCTTTCGTGAAGGATCTAGTTTTATTCACTTTTCTTTTGGAACATATATGTACACATGGCAACCAAATATTCTGAGATGGTTGACTTTTGGTTTCTCTCCTAGGAAATCTTCTTCTGGAGTTTTTTAGCCAAGAAACGGTGGGGTGTTCGGTTTGTACATACATGGATGTTCTTACTGCTTCTTCCCATAGGTGCATTAGAAGGTCTTGGTAATGAAGCATCACCTTTGATGCTTCCATTATTGTTTTGTTCTTCCTCTCTGAAACACCATTTTGGTGAGTATTATAGGGAGTACTCATCTCCCTCTTAATCCCAGATTCTCTACATAGGTCTTTGAATTATTCTAAAGTGAACTCACCACCATTGTCTAATCATAAAGTCTTGATATTTTTTTCGGTGTGATTCTCTACCAAGGATTTGAATTCCTTGAACTTATTGAAAACTTCATTTTTTCTTTTCAAGAAATAAATCCATGTTTAAAAAAAAATCATTTATAAAATAAACATAGTATGCATACCCACTTAAGGAGTTGGATGACATGGGGCCACATACACTTGAGTGGATTATTTCAAATATATATATATTTTTCTCTCACTGCTAGGAAATGGTTTCTTCATGTTCTTCCCTTGTTCACATCCTTAGAAAATTCCTTCATGCTTTACTTGAATCTTGGGTAAACCTGTCGATACGGATTTACTTGTAATTGGTAGTTCTGTGTAGTGTACATGTGAAAGCCTTCAATGCCATAGTTCACTTGGTTCCATAAATTCATTAAAAAATGCTTGTTCCTGTTGTCCCTTCATATTGTATAGGAATCCCTCGTTCTCCCCAACTACTATTGCATCATCTATTGTTCCACCTCTTGGACAAATGAGTACTTAGCCATCAACAAATGCAAGATGCAATCCTTTATGGAGAGGATATTTATATTCAAACCTAGTACATAAAGAACATCCTTTATCTTCATTGATTTTCCTGAATTTAACTTGTAAGAGGATTCTCCACTCCTGTTTATGCGATATTGGTAGTAATCTCCAAGCTTCACCTTGTGAGGCGACTCATGTTTTGACAAGTTGATAAAAAATTCTTTGCATCATGTCATATCCTTGGAAGCTCCACAATCCACAATCCAATCGTCGCTTCCATGGGTCGAAGTACCTATAAGAGTTGAGATCAAAACATATTCTTCATCACTTGAATAATCGTCTCTCATTCTTTTTTTTATTGGTTCATCATCTTCAACAATATGTGCATGATGCATATTCTTCTTGTTGGCCTTAGTGGATCCTTTGTTTCTAGGAAATTCTTTTGCAAAGTGGCGTTTCTCATCACATATGAAACATCTAAGATTGGAGTAGCCCCTTTGAGTTCTATGATTCTTTTGAAATATTTTGGGCCTTCTATGAGGGTGATTCTCCCTCTTGGTTTTATTCTTCTTTGCATGAGATGTTAGGGCTTAATCATCTTTAGCTGCCATATTTTCTTCTCTTGACACTAATTGGCCTTATTCTTGGGTGCATTCCTCCCAAAATCTCCTGAACTAGATTAGTTTCTTTCTGGTGCATATCCCTTGGATGGATGAGTCCCATGATATTGGGAGATCATTCAAGATAGTCATTACAATCTCTCCTTCTTTGAAATTTTATTCAATGGTTTCAATTTGTTCCTTAATTTGAGCAATCCTTGTGAAATAAGGTTGAATGGTTTTTGAGTGTTGAATCTTCACATACTTGAGTTGATTCCTCAAGGTCATCTTCTACTTGATGTTCTCTCCTTCAAATAATTTTATAAGAACATCGAACATATGCTTGGGAATCTTTAATGATGATACATGATGGATAAGATGATATTCGATGGAGTCTACAATAATCCTCTTGGATCTAACCATATTCTTCTTCTGAGTTTTTTTGGAATCATCACCCTGTAGTTCTGGAACCTTCACAGTGATATACATGTCCAAGTAATTATATTCTAAGATAATAGAAATTCTATACTTCCATGCTCGGAAGTTGTCAGGCCCTTTAAGCTTATCCTCA
Organism: Pseudotsuga menziesii; assembly: GCA_001517045.1. NCBI lineage: Eukaryota > Viridiplantae > Streptophyta > Pinopsida > Pinales > Pinaceae > Pseudotsuga > Pseudotsuga menziesii. The sequence continues at coordinate 61,524 of LPNX010812940.1, forward strand.
AGATTGGTGTCATTCATCATTTTGATATGAGAACCTCAAATGGAAATAGAAAAGAAATAGATCTTACCAATTTGATATTCCCAAACAACTTCCTGACTTAGGTAACCTAGGGTTTGATAGAAAAACCCTATTTTTTCAAACACAAAATCTTGAAATTCTTCTTAGATAGAAAGATGTTCCCCCTCGAGGTGAGTTGTCTAGTGATGTCATTTTCCAAATTCTGTGGAGGGAAGACATAAAAAATTGATCCCCTACTTCCTTCCCGCAATGTCCCGTAGTAAAAAATGAAACTGATTCAAACTAGAATCTTTCTCCACCAAAATATGTGCTTCCTAGAGGTGATTTAGCCTAGCTCTCTTTTCTCGAAAGTTTGTGGAGAAAAGTGCTACAACTAGGAAGACCTAGTTTCTGTAGCTGCATAGTTCATTCTTTCAGGGTGGCTCTGATGCCATGTTAATGTTTTCACTTTAATTCAAATATGTTAGATAAATAATCTAATTAATAGTATCAATGAAATATAGATAAGCACAACACAAAAGAGACACAAATATTTTATCTTGGGAAAACCCTCTCTCTAGAAAATACCAACAACTTATTCAGTATAGATTTGTCACTTAGTGCAATGCCAAACAAAGATATAAAACCCGATATATAAGATCAATTATGCATCTTCTTCTTCTTCGCAACGAACTTTTTCTTTCTCTTCCTTGGAGCGAACTTGCTTACACTTGTTGTGTGTCCAAATGAGGGAGAGCGCTTCCCTATTTATACTCTTTCATGTGGGTGACCTTTTTCTCAACAGGGATGAATTCTCTTGCTTGACTAGGATGACTTCTCTCATGGGAGACCAAAATTACATTTTACATTATTCTTTTGGGGGCTATTTCCCTGAATTATAATGGAGGTTTTATCTTGATATTCTTACATGACCATGTATAATAATAACATCTCCAAATGGATGAGAAACATCCCAAAAGGATGTACAATAAAAATAAGATAATTATAAAATAAGAATACAACAAAATGAATAATATCTTCCGAGGTTACATTTACAACAACAATATTAAGCACTAAGAGGTTTGCACCTACATTTCCTTTTAATCCCACTTGATTCTTAATAGATAAGAAATTAATATGGATATACAAATATCATGTTTCATAGATTAATATTAATTGAACTTTTTTTACCATAAACCATGGAAGTGCAATACCAAGGAAGTCGAACAACATGATAATATCTATACAAGTTATTTTCCTAAATTTATTTCATAAGAACCCTTCGGTGTTTTTGAAAAACCTACCAAATGCATAGGTTCCAAGATAATGAGATTCAAGTTGTTCCTTGATTTGAGAAACCCTTATGAAATAATATTGAATGGTTTCTGAGTTTTGAATCTTTACATACTTGAGTTGATTCCTCAAGGTCATCTTCTGTTTGATGTTCTCTCCTTCAAATAATTTGATAAACGCATCGAAGATATGCTTGGGAATATTCATTGATGAGACATCAGGGATTATATGATATTTGATGGAGTCTACAATAATCCTCTAGGATCTAACCATATTCATCTTCTGAGTTTCTTTGGAATAATCTCCCTCTAGTTTTGGAACCTTTGCAATGACATACCTTTTGAAGTTATTATATTCTAAGATAAGAGAAGAGTCTATACTTCTATGATCAAAAGTTGTCAAACCCTTCAAGCTTATCCTCAAGCTTGGTGTTGTTCATCATTTTGATATGAGAACCTCAAATGGAAATAGAAAATAAATATATCTTACCAACTTGAGATGCCCAAACAACTTCCTAACTTAGCTAACCTCGGGTTTGATAGAGAAACCCTATTTTTTCAAACTTGGAATATTGAAATTTTTCATGGATAGAAAGATGTGCCCCCTTGAGGTGAGTTGTCTAGTGATGTCATTTTCGAAATTCTATGCAGGGAAGCCCCAAAAACGTGATTCCCTACTTCCTTCCCGTAGTGTCCCGCAGTAAAAAAATGAAACTTATTCCAACAAGAATGTTTCTCCACCAAAAGATGTGCCTCCTTGAGGCGAGATAGCCTAGCCCTCTTTTTTGGAAGTTTATGGAGAAAAGTGCTAGAACTAGGAAGACCTAGTTTCTGTAGCTAGATAGTTCCTTGTTTTAGGGTGGCCCCGATACCATGTTAATTTTTGCACTTTAATTCAAATATGTTAGAAATATAATCTAATGTAATAGGATCACTAAAAGATAAACAAGCACAACACAAAAGAGACACAAATATTTTATCCTCGGAAAACCTTCTCTCGAGAAAATCCCAACAACGTATTCAGTATATATTCGTCACTTAGTACAATGCCAAACAAAGATAGAATACCCAATATATAAGATCACTTATGTAGCTTCTTCTTCTTCCCAGTGAACTTTGTCTTTCTCTTCCTTGGAGAAAACTTGCTTACACATGTTGTGTGTCCAAATGAGGGATAGTGCCTCCCTATTTATACTCTTTCATGCGGGTGACCTTTTCCTCAACAGGGATGAATTATCTTGCTTAGCTGGGATGACTTCTCTTTTCGGAGACCAAAAATACATTTTACAAATTACTATTTTGGGGGCTATTTCCTTGAATTACAACGAAGGTTTTAACTTGATATTCTTTACATGAACAAGTATAATAATAACATCTCCGAACAAAGGAAAAAGATCTCTGGAGGATGTACAATAAAAATAAGATAATAATACAACAAAATATCTTGTGAAATTACATTTACAACAACAATATTAAGCACTAAGAGGTTTGCACCTACATTTCCTTTTAATCCCACTTGATTCTTAAGAGATAAGAAATTAATATGGATATCTAAATATCATGTTTGGCACAGATTAATATTAATTGAACTTTTTTTACCATAAACCATGGAAGTGTAATACCAAGGAAGTGGAAAAGTATCCCACTCCTACTAGAAAAACCAACACCATGAATCAGATGGGCATCATAATATCTATAAAAATTATTTACCTAAATTTATTTCATAAGAACCCTTTGGTGTTTTCGAAAAACGGATGGGCATCATAATATCTATAAAAATTATTTTCCTAAATTTATTTCATAAGAACCCTTTGGTGTTTTTGAAAAACCTACCAAATGCATAGGTTCCAAGCTAATGAGGATGGCCATGGATTAGGCAAAATAAGAGAATGGATTGTAAACTCCATTTTCTCTTAACATAGGCACAAACATGAAGGTATATATTTTAGTGGACAAGAGGAAGTGAGTGAATTTAGTTCATCTCTAAAAATATTTTGCGATAAGACTACCAAGATAACATTTGTTAAGGAAAGGAGAATAGAAGGAAATCCCATTTCAATCAAAGAAAAAGAAATAGGAAAATAAGTGAGAAATAAATCCCTATTTTATAATGTATGTAACATATTAGATGAGAGGAATCAAGTAGTTTTTTGGCTATCCAAAATTGCACCCACAAGCACTTGAACTAAAGATGTATGGTAAGGAATTCTAGTTTTCTTTTGTTGTAATAGAAAAGGCCACAAGGTTGATTATTGTTGGAATTCTTGTTTATGTTTCATTTGCGGTATGAGAAAACACTAAGGGACTACATTCTAGAAAAATAAATCCATAAGTGAAAGGAAGAATATTGACAAGGAGAAAATTCCAAGGAATCCATGTAGTAGCTTGAAATGTTTCCAACACTACAAGTTAACTAGACATTAGGAGGCAAAGTGTTGGAGGATTCAAGAAATTCATCCTAAGAAGTACACAAACAAGGGAAAATCTTGGAGAGTCAAGGTTATAACGGGAAGCAAGAGTTTCTTACACTAGAAACCTAGGAGAAACAATTGTTCAAGGACCTATAACAATAGAATATGTCATCTCCACTAATGAAATGTATACCATGCTTATGCACATATCAAAAGTAGCTCCTATTTAGATCTTATCTTCAATATTGGAGTGAAGGAACCCTCTTTGGATATTAGTAGGGAATTAGAATCGCCTTCATCCTGTCTCTGAATGGTTGTTAATGGTTTCCCATTCCACAAGGTTGATTATTGTTGGACTATATAAACCCTTTCTTCTCCGGTCAGCAAGAGGAAAGTATGGCACAAAGAGGCCTTGCAACAGTGTTGTAATTAATAAAAAAACACTTTTTAAATCATTGTTTATAATTTTTTTAAAAACTTAAAAAAAACATTGTAAATCATTTTGATAAAATATTTCATATTTTATTTCTTGAGTAGGCATGCAGTGAAATCTCTTGACGTCTCTAGGGGAGTCTCTGGTGGCATAGAGCTCTCTCCAGTCCATAAGAGGTTCATCTCTGTACACACTCCCACTCGCATACCTAGTGAAGTTTCCTGTCTCAAATGAATATTGCCAATTGCTTCTCTCATCATTTGATTATTGAGTTCCTCGGGGAGTCCATGATCTACAATCTGGAAATACCATACCCTCTTACTATGCATGGCGCAGCTGCAATGTGAGGAAGAAGCAAAGGGCTGCACTAGATAAAGGTGAAGACTATCTTTCTGCAAGACCGTCTTCAAATACTTCAAGAATGGGTGATCGTATTCCTCTAACACACACTCTCTTGCAATCGTTCCTAGGCTTATCAAGCTTTGCAAAAATAAAAATGAATGAAAATAACATTGGTTATATACTTGTCAAAAATATTTCCATTCTTATGAGGGAAAAATTGCCATATCATTGGTTACAGAATGAAAAAAAAAATCCACCATATCATTATACCCATAGCTAAAATTGCCTTTAATATTCGGGAAATGTTTTTTTAAGGAGCAGACATTAATAAGAGTGATGTAATTAAAAAAAAACACTTTTTAAATCATTTTTTATAATTTTTTAAAAAACTTAAAAAAAACATTGTAAATCATTTTGATAAAATATTTAATATTTTTATTTATTAAGTGCTTATTTGAGCTGTTAAAAGTGGTTCAAAAGACATTGCATATTCAAGTTGTGTTAATAGACGCTATGAGGCATTAAGATTAAAAATATATTAACCTATACAGAGTATATTAATCAAATATACAAAGTATATTATGAAAAAATTTAATATTGTTATTTTTTTAAAATTTTTATCATTTTAATTACTTAGTTTACATTCAAAAATGATTATTTGTTACTTAGTTTACATTCAAATTCACAAATTAATAAGAGATGTTTTAACTAATTAATAAAATCACTTGCATTATTAGTGTTCCACTTAAATTCTTACATATTGATAAGTAAACATTTAAATGCATTATAAAACCACAATTAATATTATTTTTTAGGTAAATATTATATGGTATATATTGAATGAATGAGTGCAAAATAATGGTGTTTTTTCATTAAGGAGATGATAGGCATTAAGGATATGATAAGCAAGAGAAGCAGGCGAATCTCTCTAATTCCTACACAAAATTAATTGCACATTTTAGTGTTAAGAATGATTGGTAGGCCAATCCCTCTAATTCTTGAGTGCATTTGATCCCTCTAATTCCTACATAGATATTGAAAAATTTTAATTACACATTTCACGCTTGAGAATGATTGGTGTCCATCTAAGTGGATTCGATCTCTCTAATGACAAAAATTAATTACATATTTCATTTCACTCTTGAGAATGATTGGTAGGCGAATCCCACTAATTCCTTAGTGGATTTGATCCCTCAAATGACATTCGCTTATTATTTTAATTGATTATCATGTTATCTACTTCAGAGATTGGTAATTGTGTCGAGTTATTTAATAGGTATTATCAGAGTACAGAAACTAAAGATAGTAAGATTACATGGATATATTCCCTCTAAAATTTGGCCCCATGTAATTATCCACAAAAATATGTTGGCTTTGCACATGGTTTTAAAACAATGTGTAAGGCCTCCTAAACAACCATGCAATGCTTCTTAAACAACCCATGGTAAATTGCAAAGGAGATTTGTTAAATTTTTTTACCAAATTTCAATTAAAAATAAAGAAAATAAAAAACAAACTACTTCTAAAAAAATTATAAAATTTCAAAAATTATATTATTTCAAAAACTAATCAATACCTTCATTTCCCAAGATTGTTTTTCCATGAGCATTGTACCATCCATCCGAGTGAATCACAATGAAACAAAATTAAGATATGCTCAGATTATGAATTCATTATTATACTTCAAAATTTCTAAAAAGATTAGAGTTGTACTTTTAAAGTTTACTAAAATTTAGTGAAGAGCATCTCAATCTTTGCCAGTATGCTGAAACTCAGCTAAGCGCAAAAGAACAATGTTACATTTCTTGATAAATGAATTTCCTAAATGAATTTCCTACATGCTAAGCAAGGGGATCACTGTTCTGAATGCAAAGATAATGAATCTAATGACAATTCCAACAAATCTAATGAATCTGTGTTTTCAATTTAACCTGTTCCTTACAATGTTGATCAAACTCTAGTTTTGTGTCATCGCCCACGACTGAAACCAGTCTAGATCCAAATCCTAGGCTCTATCAAGCGCTGAGAGGGATCAAATCTCCCGAGGTGCAAACCTCTTCTCAGGTATTGCACTCAAGGAGGTTTTCACCTCGAGAGATTTGATCGCTCTCAGTGCTTGATAGAGCCTAGGATTTGGATCTAGGTTGGTTATTTTAAAATTGTTCTTAAATAAATACACATATATCTATATCTAGTGAGCATGAAAACATAAAAAAAATATAATGTTCAATTTAACATGGAATCTCAAACAAGTTAAATGGTGGGTTGAAGATTGCAAACTTATAGTCATCTGCATTAGTAAAACATATATGAATAATGTACTTTCAATCATGGATAACATCTTAATGTAGTTCTGTGGTTATATTTCATTACACTATGTTGCATTGCTTTGTTGGCCTAATATACTTAAAATATTGTTATCGTTGTTGGTGGAATTGGCTTTGGCCTCTACAAGAAAGCCACTCTAAGGCTATTTCAGTGAGCCATTCCTTCATCCTTGTTGGTGAATATTAAGAAAAGAAAACAAAAAAGTTTAAACTCAATATTAAAAAGGGTAATAACAAAAAAAAAAAATTATATAATTTTACAATGCATCTATTTTTCACTAATAAATTTTGGAATATAATAAGATTAAAACTCAATGTTTACTTTTATATATATAATTCTTTTAAATTTATAAGTAAAAAAAATTACTTTGCAACATTAAAAGAATGCAATTATTTAAAGATGTTTTAAAACACCTCAAAAATATATATTGAAATGAATATATCTTATGATAAAAGAATATCAAAATTTAAAAAAAAAATTATAATAATATTTAAATAAAAAGTATTATTCTAATTTTTCCATAATATTTTTAAAGAACAAAAAAATTACATATGAACATGAATAAGAATATATATATAAAATTATGGAAAGAGTGAAAAAATATATTTATATAAATGGAGATGAGATTTAAAAAAAATCAATTGATTTTTAAAATAACAAAGAGTAATTTTAATATATATATATATATAATTTAAATTTAATTATCATAATACTTTTAGTATTATCAATATTGATCTTTTATTCCATTCTAATGATTTAGTTTTAAAGATTTGATATATTTATATCAACTTTGTTTAAACTATAACTAAAGTGGTTTTGATCATGATTTCTCAATCTTAAAACCGCCGTAGAATAAAATAATCTATTTTCTTCAAAAATATGTTATAAATAACTTTTTGAATTTACTTTTCCCTTCTCCATAATTCTCTAAAACCACTAGATCCACAAATTCCATATTATTATTATTATTATTATTATGTATATAAACATACATATTACTTTATTAATTAATTAATTGGTTGTTAAATGACAGATGCTTCTCCATAATTCTCTAAAACTACTACATCCACAAATTCCATATTATTATTACTATTATCTTATATAAACATACATATTACTTTATTAATTCGTTAACTCGTTGTTAGATGATGGATGCCAAAGAGAGAACCATACTGTTTATCAAATCTTTTGGAATGATTGTTGTAAAATAGCCTCGGTAAACAATACGTTTATAGAAAAAACTTAGATTCAATATTTGAACCGACCAGATTTTATATCCCTCTAATTAATTCAATACATCTGCGACCTGCTCTTGATGCCACTTATTGTTAATGGCTATTGTTTGAATCGTATCAGTACAAACGAAAGCTTCAATTAATTATTGAAACGCAGTATCTCTTAATTCTTCCGCTTTATGGGTTAAAAATGAAAAACGCCGACCTGCTATTTTCTAGAGGAAATTTAATTCTGGACATCTATCTGACTAATCTTTACATCAGTCGTTTGTGCCCTACTGGCCCACTCGGACCTGATGGAAGTTTGTTCAACGGCGTCGTGGTAATTAATCTCTGTGGCGATGCCTTCCCAGCGGCATTTATGTATTTGTGACCTACCCCTCCACTTGGACCAGAAGGAAGTTTGTTCATCTTCAATGTATTTGTATTGCCCGCAATATTCATCTTCACATGGCCCAAGGAATTGATAAAATTGTGACCTACCCCTGAACTTGGACCAGAAGGAGGTTTATTCTTCAATATATCTCCCACATCGACATTAACAAGATTGTGATGATCACATGGAATTGTATCAGCTTGGTCTGTTACAATATTCATCTTTTTCAGGACTCTGCCTGCATCTACTGCACCTTGATTCAACACTATGGCTGCTACTGAAAAGAAGAACAGAAACAAGCTGCATGTCTTCATCATTGTCCGTCTTTATAACAATACTTCACGTATTGATAATGTTAGTGCAGGTGCTTCTCACTTCAATCAATCAATGAAACGCAATGTACTGAAAAGTCTAGCCTCCCGTTATGCTATTCAAGACAGATATCATACAATGGACGGGGGCCGATGTATTTATATAGACAACCGCAGGGCAGGGAAGGGCAGGGCAAAGAGAGATATAAGGAGGTGAATAAGCATAGTCAGATTGAGTAGCTGACCAGACCAACAGCTGCCGATCGAGAAATCAAACCGCGCAAAAACCCCAAAACTTTCTTCCCAAGTTTTGTTAGACTTGACTGATTCCTTAAATTCATCACGGACTCAGTCTAATTCCTTAGATCCACTACTCAATCTGCCTTCTATGTTGGTTCGTTAATTTATTTGATTGTTTGAGCTTGAGGATTGCGAAGGTTGACACTAATTACAGTTGATCGAATTTGTGGGTCGCCAAATTTGCGATCCCTCGTGCGAAGAACATGGACTTCGAGGAAGCGTTATAATATTAATAGTACATAACTTTGACATTTACAAATGTTTTCACATTCACCCAAAGCGATAATGTCATAGCAAAGTAATTGAGTCATAACATTCAGTCACGACGACTCTGTGTTCAAACATCGAGTTGTAATGCGTGACCCGCCAGGCTTCTGTAAGCCGAGTGTAGACTCGGATCACACCCGAGTAGCAAAGTCAATTGTCAATCTTTTGACTTTACACAGTTCAGTATTTTTGCAAAACCATCCGCGTTGATTGTATTGCTGAGCTCGATAAGGATATTGAGTGGGGCAAACAACAAAACAAAGCAAACCAACCATGGGAATCGATATGGAGGCATTGTCTAACGATATTGAGTGGGCATACAACAAAGCAAACCAACCATGGGAATCAATATGGAGGCACTCTGTATGAAGCTCAATGCATTCAACTAATCGAGCTCAGCCCACAATGGTGACCTTTATCATCAAAGTCATGTATTTTTCTTTCATTTGAAAAAAACTTTAGTAATCCAATACGACAATATAGGGTGATAACATCAAACTCTTTTCCAAAGAACACCTAGTGGCGAAATTTTGGGGCACTTCCTTGCAGTGTCACTTACCTTGGGCTTGATTCTTTAAGGTTATGGTTAATGATTTTCTGCTGGATCTGTTGTTCGATCCAGTAGTGGTTGCGGAATCAACTGATTCTCGTCGTAATGGTGCATGTTTGTGATGGTTCTTTGTTTTTACTTAATCATTTTTTTAATCATTTTTCTACATATCTATATGGAATCTTTAAGTCGACGCCATCTAGTTTGTTTATTGGCTCTTTCCCAATCTTGATGCCAAGGAAGCTTTCTCAAAATCAACATCATCTCCCTATAAATTTAAAACCAATGTTTTTTAACAGGTTACATACATATTATATTTTTTTTAATTAGGAATGAAAAATGTAAACCTAAGACTTAAAAGGAAAATTTCATATAGAAAAATCTAAAAAAACAAAATGACTTACCTCATTTTCCCACTACTTGTACCCTTCCTTTTTGCTTCACATAGTTTCTTCTCGTGACACTATTCAATCTGCTTCCTTCTTTTTCCTTGTGGAGGCAATTCCATCTTTTTCCTTGTGGAGGCAATTGATTTGGTGGAAGAATTTGCTTGGTGGAGGTAGGGAAAATGTTAGAATATTAAAAACCCACTCCATACTTACTATATAAGTTATTATTCAATTTTTATTAATTTCCGAGATGTTGACTAGGTAGTTGGCCACCATTTGCCTCTTTTGTCCCACACTTGCCATCATTATCCACAGGAGCGCACTAAGGAATATTATGGATAAGATATTGTCTACTTTTTAGGTTGTCCAGAATGGTAATAGTGCACTTCCTACTTTAGACTGCTTTTGTCCTACTTTGTCTGCTTTTCAATGGATAAGAATAAAGATAGTTGATTGGCAACTGTCATCTTTTTTGTCCTCCTTGTTTTTTCTCCAAAATCCATGATTTGATTGATTTTCAATCACTCATTAGCTGAAATATCTGATTTAGCTAATTCGCGAGGTCCTTGACTGAGTTGGAAATATATTTTTCCACCTTGTTTTTTTTGTTGCATATTTAGTAAGCCTACTTTTGTGAGCTACTTAAATTGCCTTCAGTGCATTCGAATTCTCTATTAGAGATGTATTGTTTATTGTACTATCATTGTTCAATAAAATGATGATGGATTTTAGATCAATTGTGTTTCTTTTTCTCATGTGTTTTGCTCAAATTTTCTTTTATCTTTGCATTTTTGCAAAACTTATTGTGAGGTTTATTCAGTGAACTAGATTGACGCAATGACAAATTATCACAATAAATTGCTTTCTGGAGGGGTGAATAGTTGGGTGGAAAGGAAAATCTCTTTGGTAGAAGGGAAGGGAATTGCTTGGTGGAAGGGAAGGAAATCGCTTGGTGGAAGGATGATTTGCTTTGTGGGGGTTGGGTGATTACATGTGGTTGAGGCTGAATCAACAAATCCCTTTGGTGGAAGAAGCAAGAATCCCTTTGGTGGAGAATAGGTGAGTGCATCCCTTTTGTGGAGTCATGGAAAATCCATTTGGTGGAGGGAGCGTGAGAGAATCACCCAAGTAATGTGGATATTTGAGGAATTAAAGGTAATATTCTTCCCCTAAAACTAATTTCCTATCTGCAAATGGTCACAAATGGGTTGAATGTGAATGGGAGGTACCTTTTGTTTGAGCAATAGAATAAGCCCGAACACGGGATTTTCATTCTTTTAATTCTATAACACAGTCTACTCTAAAGTCGACACCCTATGGTTCCTACGTTGGCACCAACTTAGGGAACATTAATCTAATGCATTATGGACATGAACGTCGGCACAAATGGCATTGAATTTAGGGTCAAATGTGTTATAAAACAAAAAAAGTTTCCATTTTTGCACCAGATTCTAGTTAAGTAGAACAAAATAAATCACATTTAACCAATGATATTACATACACTATCTCAAGAGACACCTAAGGCATTTTACCCATTAATCCTCCACCAAGGTAAGTTAAAAAATTACCCAACAAGCACAAAATGTCAGTGGAAAAGTTACACCAATGCACATAATTTGTCCATGTTCATCAATCTTCCAATAAATCCATAATGTTCCTCATGATTAATTACATAGAAATCAGTTGGTACATTAGAGGAAATTTCAACTCAAAATGGGCCTTTTAACTCTAATTCAAATTCCATGTCATCATGTATTAGCCAATGAAATTACTTTAAATTTGAAATAACATATAGGTCTTAAACACTCTTTTAATATAAATTTGGGGATAGGTATCATTAAAAAAACTACTTTTTTTTGTTTGTATTTTCGACATATCCCCGTGTTTTTACTCAAATTTTGATCGGGAGAGCTCATTGGATGCGGAATTTAATTCTGTAACCAACAAGTACCCACTCGGCATAATTTTGACGGACCTCGCTACCCAAAAAACAAGAAATACCTGAAAAAACATGATGCTAACATCATCATCATGTTTTTTCAGGTATTTCTTGTTTTTGGGGTAGCGGGGTCCGTCAAAAGTATGCCAAGTGGGTACTCGTTGGTTGCGGAATTAAATTCCGTATCCAACGGGCTCTTTCGATCGAAATTTGAGTAAAAACACGGGGGGATATGTCGAAAATAAAAACAAAAAAGTAGTTTTTTTCTTTTCTTCCTCCAAAATTAAGAAATATTATTTTATTATTTTAATTGTTATTTTATTAATTTTTTTTAGGAGACCCACTTTGAGTTGAAATTTCCTCTAATGAAAAGGCATAAAAAGTGGCCAATATTGTGTATAGTTAAAATTTATGATATTTTTAATTAAATTTGGCTACTAGACATAATATCTGGACATTGTCATTATCACCCCTACTTGACATAATCTCTCGACATCATCATTATCACTATTCATCATCACCATATCATCATCACTGGATCACCATTATCATTGCTACAGTAACTCTCATCTCATCGACCATTGACTAGTGATATCTCTTGAATCTATATTTCATAAGAAGTTCTACAAAGCAATCCCTATTTCATGTTGGATATAGCCCTAGATCCTATCTAAGGCTTCATAAACTACATGGCCATCCATTTTTCATGTTTGATGTAGGTCAACATACATGTACAATTCCATCCCTTTTCATGTTCGATGTACATATCCACAATGCTAGTCCTTTTTCATACTTGATGCCTATCTTTGCAGTTCCAGTCCTTTTTCATACTATATGCATATCTCTATAGTATGAGTCCTTTTTCATATAGTATGCATATCTTTGCATGATAGTCCTTTTTCATACTAGATGCAGGCCTAGATCCTTCTAGGACTCCATCAACTACAGTGCCAACTCTTTTTCATGTTGGATGTAGGCCTAGAACCATCTAGGACTTCATCATCTATAGAGACAGTCCTTTTTCATACTATATGCATATCTCTACTGTGGTAGTCCTTTTTCATTTTGTATGTAGGCCTAGATGCTTCTAGGAATTCATCGACTATAGTGCCAACCCTTTTTGTTGCTAGATGTAAGCATATAATCATCTAGGACTTCATCATCTATAGAACTAGTACTTTTTCATGCTAGATGTAGGCTTAGAACCATTTAAGACTTCATCATCTATATAGCCAATCCTTTTTCATACTTGATGTAGGCCTATGCCCATATAGGAATTAATAATCTTTAGATCCAGTCCTTTTTCATACTGGATGTATGCCTAGAACCATATAGGACTTCATCATATATAGAGCCTATCCTATTTCATACTAGATGTAGGCTTATAAGCATATAGGACTTCATCATTTACAGACACTAGTACAAAATGAGGAATTAGATACTAGGTGACTAAAATTTCTAGTCACCATAGGTTTTTCAAGTGATTTACTACTAAATATGAGCAATTTTGATCAATCCAACTATAAACGACTAAAATTAATGACTAATTTAGTCACCAATTAATAAATATGAGTAGATAATAAGTGATAGAATTAAAAATGACTTACATAAACAACTAATTTAGTCACAGCATAAAAAATGACTATCTATAAGAATATGAATTAGTCATTTATAATTGTGTCATGAAAAATTGCAAATTTGACAATGAAGTGTAAATTAAATTTTGTAAACTGTAGAACCTTCTATTAGTAATATTCGTGCCATGTACCTCGATCTTTAGAGATCCACCAAACCAATTGCATGAATTTTCTCTTGACCATGTTTATCCTTGCTACACCATTGAAGCAAACCTGACTAAGCTCATTCCAAAGGAAAATTAGGTTCCTACATCAATTACGAATTAGGTACTAGAACCAATGCCATACTGATACCTAGCTAGAAGAACCGTATTAGTCATACATCCCCTCAAGAACCGACCATTCGAATGCGCCTCCTCCACGTAGACTTACTAAATGCATCCAATGCATGGCGAAAAAAACACGTCCACTTTGGATCTCTGGGATGAAGGTATCATTTGACCCCTCCTCCCCTTTTTTTGCACTCGATACCCTATTTTTTCAAATGATAGGTCAATTCAGGATCTCGTAGTGACTAGTCGGAGCGCTTCAAAGGTATGGTTCTTGTCGCTCTGATCATGTTCATCACTCCAGCCAATAACTAGTTGTTATGGATTTTTACAGGTCTCAATGCTTTCGGAGTTACTGCTTCCACTTTACATTCACAATTATCACCATCTCCAGCCTATGTGCTCATAACCATATGAATTTTGATCTTTCATCCTGGGGAAAGCATGAGCACCCTCCTACAATGCCACTATTTGCAAAGTTCACTGGCTTTTGCACATTAACATTCCTCACACGTTCCAAAGGAAAACTGAAGCAGACATTAGAAGAAGTGATTAAACTTTGCAAGGAGGTTTACTTGTTGCAAATGTCATTGTAGAGCAGGGGTCAAATGATACTTTCAATCCACAGATCCGAAGTTGAAGTGTTTTTTTGGCCATGAATTGGATGCATTTGGTAAGTTTACGTGGAGGCACATTCGAATGGCTAGTTCTCGAGGCGATGCAGGGCCCTCATCTGTGGTTGTCGACGGTCACCGTCTTGAAGAGTATTGATCATATTTTGGTACCAGTCGGAGTCGATAATTTTGCCGAGAAGTGGCGACTACGACTGGCTTCCGGGCCAAGTCGTACTACTCCATTTATAAAACTAAACAACTTATACGATAATTATTAAAAAAATATAATATATACCTACTTAACATAATTTATATAATAAAATAATAAAAATAAAACAAAAATATATATAACAAAAGAAAAAAAACATATATAATTTATATATATAAAAAAATCTATATAATTTATATAATAAAATAATAAAAATAAAACAAAAAAATCTATTCTGCCACCCAACTCTCCACCCACCTCTGTTAGGGCATGATGGCAGATTTTCTTGAACCCCATGGAGATTTCATCATCTAATTCCATTAATGGCTACTCAGCTCGTTGGTGCCAAATAGCCTGTACAAACTGCGATATTGTTTAGGAGATTGGTATGCATGTTTACCACGGTTGATGGTTTACAATTTCGGTATTACCATCGCTGCTAAGATAAAACAACACTGGAGAGAACCTGAAGGCTCGTGAAGAGACGGGCCACGAATTCTGCAGCTCTAGAGTCAACATCTCCTTCTTTCCTTACAAAATCCCTGGTAAGTTTCTTGGTTCAGTGTGAATTGATAAATTTTGCCCGATTATAATACTGAAAGTTTCTTGGTTTAGTGCGAATTGGTAAATTTTTCTTGAAGAGTAGGTAGCTAGGTTAAAATTGCTGATAAGTTTCTTTTTACAGGGAATTTTTATCATTTATCCTGGGCATTGACATTGACCCTAGGCATTGATTCAACTCTCGACATCACCTCGTCTTGTGTGCTCGCTTGTCTATGTGGCAGGTTACTAGCTCATGGGTCTCAAGCTGTGTTGATCGAACCAACCACCCGCAAATTGATCTAGAACTGGAGCCCACAGCTTTGATTTCTTAATAGCCATGTCCCACCTAATACCCACCCCATTAAACCCCTCCATAGTTGTCCTAGGTCCAAGTAGAATGACATCTGTAGAATGGACACCCCATGTTGAAAACACCATTTTTGTGAGGACGCTTTGGTACAATACATAGTTGCCACAAATATTGATTCCATGAGAGGGGTGTACTCCTTATCTACTGTCCAAGTCATTTCATACTAATCTGTAATTCATCTATGCTATTCAAGTTGACTGGGTGGTACTAGCTTGCAACTGAGGGGTATGTAATTTGGGAGGTGTTGTAGACAATTTGAAGATTGAGTAGCTTTCTTTAATGTTGTTTTCCCATATGTCTGGTCCCAGGGGTCCTCGAAAACTAAATAGCTTCTCCCACTTGAAATGCTAAAGGAAACTGAATAGGTTATGTGAGGAACACTAGTATTAGTAGAATGTCTTCTTTTGCTCCAAGAAATTCGACTGTGAGGCCATAAACAGATACAGTTGGAAGTTGTGGCAAGTGATGAGACTATAATGCCAAGATCAGTTCCACACCGAATGATACTTGAAACATTTCAGTGCTATCAGTCAGCCCAAATGAATAATCTTCTTACAATGATATCATCAAAGAAGACATCCCTTGTAGATATTTTTGTCAATTAAAACTGACTGCACTCCAAAAACGTTATGAATCCCGACACAAAAATGTTCGTTCCTTCAAGGACATATTCCATCAGCATGTTTCTCACTTTGCAAACTTATTTCTTTCATGTGGCTCTTTTGGAATATATGTATTCTTTAGGGTAAATTATGGTTCTCAAAAGACCCTGTGTTATAATCATCCTGAGTTATGTATGTTTCTTCAACCATGCTTTCAAATGTCCGTTTACATTCTTTGTTGTTCAATTCAAAGTCATGCCTATGGTAAACTGAGCTAGAGGAAGAAATTGCTTTGGCCCAAATAGCATAAATTTTCAATAAAACAAAAATGTAATAGCTAGAAAGTGAAATGATAGTGCTGCCACTTGTCAACCAGCCTTCTAGAGCTTCTCATTTCTCTTAGTGGGTCAGCAAGCAGTCATTCAACAATCTCTCTTGGATAGGTGTATATTCTAATTAATTATTAACATAAATAATTATTCAATTACAGTCATCCTTAACCAACTTGGTCATAAAACTTTACAATAAATTTAACATAATTTTTTTTGAAATAAATAATAAATATTTATTTTTCAGTTCTATGTGTGTTACAAACACCCCCCCCCTTAAGTTCAACATCGTCCTTGATGTTTCTTAAGTTTATTCTGAGTCTTCCTAGAACCGAGTTGGATATGCCACCCGCATATCACTCTCCAATTCCCATGTTGCTTCATCTGTACTGAGGTGTTTCCATTGCACCTTTACCTATCCAATGGTGTGATTTTGGAGAAAAATTTCCCTATTGTCGAGAATATGGTCTGGTTCTACCTGAAAATCTCCTTCACTCTCTACCTCAATCACATTCGAGTCTATCACATGAGTAGCATCATGTACATACTTTTTCAATATAGAAATACGAAATACACTATGTATTCTAAGATTAGGTGGCAAAGATAACTGATATACCACTGGCCCCACTCTTGTTAATATTTCGAATGGTCCATAATACTTGGGTGCTAATTTAGCACAACTCCCTAGTTTAAAGGAGCTCTTTCTGAGTTTTACCTTAAAAAATACATTCTCAATTACTCAGAATTATTTCTGAGTTCTCTGAAGATAGGCATGACTCTTTTGTCTGTCCTGAGTAGTTTTCAAATTGCTTTGTACTTGTTTTACTGTTAGTTCCCTTTCTTTTAACACGTCAGGTCCTAACATTAATTTGTCATCTTGATTACTCCAGGTAATAGGAGTGTTACATTTTATACCATATAATATTTCAAAAGGGTTGAGCTTTGCTAAATCTTGATAATGATTATTATATGCAAATTAAACTAAGTGTAACTAATCTTCCCACTTCTTGGGATAGTCTCTAGCATACATTCGTAGCAAATATTCTAGTCCCTGATTGACTGTTTCTGTTTGTCCATCCATTTGCGGATGATAAGCAGTACTAAAATTTAATTTAGTATATAGTCCTTTAAATAAAGATTTCCAAAAATTACCAGTAAACTTAGGATATCTGTCAGAAAACATTACCTTTGGAATTCCATGTAAATGAAAAATTTCCTTCAAGAAGATGTCAACAATGTTTGCAGCTTTATGGGTTGTTTTAACAGGTATAAAGTGTGTTGCCTTACTTACCTTCTCCACAACTACCATTATTGAATCATTTTGTTTCTGATTTTTAGGAAAACCAGTTATAAAATCAAGATTGATGACTTCCCATTTCCAATTTGGACTTGGTAATGGTTGTAAAAAGACCTGCTGGGTGTTGATGTTCAGTTTTAACTTGCTGGCATTCTATACACAACTAAAAATTTTGCAACTTTATTTTTCATATTAGGCCAGAAATACTCATTTCTCAACATTGCTATCATCTTTTGATACTCAGGATGTCTGGAATAAGGACTTTTGTTGACTTCATTCAAAATCAATAGTTTAACTTTCGGTATGTTAGGCACATAAAGTCTGTTTTTATACAACATTAAGCCTTTTTCATTTAAAATGTATTCTGTATTTATATTTTCATATAAAATCTGAGTTACTTTTTCTTTTAAACTCTGGTAATCTGTATCCAGTTTTCTTCCTTCTTCAAATTTATCTTCTAATTCGGTTTTGTAACTGCTAATGGCAGCTATAAAACTTGTTATTGCATTTCTGCTTAAGGAATCAACCACTTTATTTTCCTTTCCTTTAATGTGTTTGATTTCAAAATTATATTCGCTAAGGAAATCTAACCATCTAGATTTCCTTGTGTTTAGATTTTGTTGATCAAACAAATATTTTAAGCTTATGTTATCATACATTAGCAAAAACCTTTTTCCTATTAGATGATGGCGCCACATTTTTAAATCATGATTTATAGTAGCCAACTCTAAGTCATAAGTTGCATAATTCTTTTCCTACGTTTTAAACTTTCTCGATTCATAAGAAATTATGTGACCTTCTTGTGTCAGTACTCCACCCAAACATTTGTTGCATGCATCAGTGCATACAACGAAATCCTTGTCTGGATATGCTATTTTTAAAATGGGTGTAGTGGTTAATAGTCCTTTTAATTTATTAAAACTTTCTTCGCATTTTTGATCCCACACAAATCTCTTTCTCTTTTTCTGTAATGTTGTTATAGGATTTACGATTTTTGAAAATAATTCTATAAATTTCCTGTAAAAACCTGTTATTCCCATAAAGGATCATACATCAGTTAAATCCTTGGGAACATACCAATCAATTACTGCAAGGAGGTTTAGTTGTTGTAAATGTCATTATAGAGCATGGTTTGAATGATACTTTCAATCCACAGATCCGAAGTTGATGTGTTTTTTTGGCCATGCATTGGATGCATTTGGTAAGTTTACATGGAGGTAGATTCAAATGGTTGGTTCTTGAGGGGATGCAGGGCCCTCATCTGTGTCTGTCATTGGTCACCATCTTGAAGAGTATTAATCATATTTTGGTACCGGTCGGAGTCGATGATTTGGCCGAGAAGTGGCAACTACGATCGGCTTCCAGGCCAAGTCATCGACTCCGTAGACTACTCCATTTATAAAACTAAACAACTTATACGATAATTATTAAAAAAAATTAATATATACCTAACTAACATAATTTATATAATAAAATAATAAAAATAAAACAAAAATATATATAACAAAAACAAAACAAAAAACCTATATAATTTATATATATAAAAAAATCTATATAATTTATATAATAAAATAATAAAAATAAAACAAAAAATTCTATTCTGCCACCCAACTCTCCACCCACCTCTGTTAGCGCATGATGGCATATTTTCTTGGACCCCATGGAGATTTCATCCTCTAATTACATTAATCACTACTCAGCTCGTTGGTGCCAAATAGCCTGTCCAAACTGCGATATCGTTGAGGAGATTGGTATGGATATTTACCGTGGTTGATGGTTTACAATTTCGGTATTATGATCGCTGCCAAGATAAAACAACACTGGAGAGAACCTGGAGGCTCGTGAAGAGATAAGCCATGAATTCTGCATCTCTAGAGTCAACATCTCCTTCTTTCCTTACAAAATCCCTGGTAAGTTTCTTGGCTTAGTGTGAATTGATAAATTTTTCCCGATTATAATACTGAAAGTTTCTTGTTTTAGTGCGAATTGGTAAATTTTTCCTGAAGAGTAGGTAGCTAGGTTAAAATCGCCGATAAGTTTCTTTTGACAGGGAATTTTTATAATTTACCCCAGGCATTGACACTGACCCTAGGCATCGAATAAACTCCCCACATCACCTCGGCTTGTGTGCTCGCTTGTCTATGCGGCAGGTTACTAGCTCGTGGGTCTCAAACTGTTTCGATCCAACCAACCACCCACAAATTGATCTAGAACTGGAGCCCACAGCTTTGCTTTCTTAATAGCCACGTCCCACCTAATACACACCCCATTGAACCCCTCCATAGTTTTCCTACGTCCAAGTAGAATGACATCTGTAGAATGGACACTCCATGTTGAAAACACCATTTTTGTGAGGACGCTTTGGTACAATACACAGTTGCCACAAATATTGATTCCATGAGAGGGGCACACTCCCTATTTACTGTCCAATTCATGTGGTACTAGTCTGTAATTCATCTCTGCTATTCAAGTTGACTGTGTGGTACTCGCTTGCAGCTGAGGGGTATGGAATTTGGGAGGTGTTGTAGGCAATTTGAAGTTTGAGTAGCTTACTTTAATGTTGTTTTCCCATATGTCTGGTCCCAGGGGTCCTCAAAAACTAAATAGCTTCTCCCACTTGAAATGCTAAAGGAAACTGAACAAGTTATGTGAGGAACACTATTAGTAGAATATATTATTTTGCTCCAAGAAATTCGACTATGAGGCCATAAAGAGATATAGTTTGCAGTTGTGGCAAGTGATGAGACTATAATGCCAAGATCAGTTCCACACTGAATGATACTTGAAACATTTTAGTGCTATCAGTCAGCCCAAATGAATAATCTTCTTACAATGATCTCATCAAAGCAGACATCCCTTGTAGATATTTTTCTGAATTAAAACTGACTACAATCCAAAAAAGTTATGAAGCCCGACACAAAAATGTCCTTTCCTTCAAGGACACATTCCATTAGCATGATTCTCACTTTGCAAACTTATCTCTTCTGTGTGGCTCTTTTGGAATATACGTATTCTTTAGTGTAAATTATGGTTCTCAGAAGACCTTGTGTTATAATCATCCTAAGTTATGTATGTTTCTTCAACCATGCTTTCAAATGTCCATTTAAATTCTTCGTTGTTCAATTCAAAGTCATGCCTGTGGTAAACTGAGCTAGAGGATGAAATTGCTTTGGCCCAAATAGCATAAATTTTCAATAAAACCAAGAATGTAATGCCACCCAAAAGGATTAAACTCAATACAATTGCAATAGAGCTGCCAACTACTGCTCTCTTTGTTAGTTGATTCCTTCTAGATCTTGAAGATTCTAATGAAACCTGTGAGCAGAGAGCCAACGGCTTTCCGTAGAGTCCAGGATTTCCCACAACATAGATCCAATGCGATTTGGAAGCACTCAATGGAAACTATCCTTGGAGAAAATTATTGGATAGGAGAAAATTATTGGATAAGTTCAACTTAGCCAAGCTTATAAGATTGCCAATCTCATCAGGAACTTGACCGCAAGTTGATTATTGGAGAGATTGAGAAATTCAAGCATCATTAAATCCCGAAGTGAAAAAGGAATACTTCAAGACAAAAAATTACCACTCAAGTCTAGCATGACTTGTAGATTACCAATCTTTCCAATCTCCATTGGAATTGAGCATGTCAAAGAATATTTGTATGAGAGCCTCAAGTCATAAATTTTTTCACAGTTTTTTATAGAAGAAGGGATTAGTCCATAAAAGTTATTCTTCTACAAATAGAGAACATTCAAGGAAACAAAGTTCCCCAGCCGCCTTGGTAAAATACCCCAAAGCTTATTATTGTCAAGAGCCGCGAGTGAGTAAACTGGTACAATTCCCAAGCCGGGATGTCATTGTTCCATTAAATTCATTGAAGGAGAGTTTTAGCTCTCCAAGCCCACAGAAATCACCAAGCCATCTAGGGATAGGTCCAGAGAAATGATTATTATTCAGATCCAGATGACTCATATGCGTGCACTTAGCAAGCTCTGTTGATAACCCACCAGTGAGCTTATTCCAAGATAAGTCCAATAGATTGAGCTCCAACGTCTAGCTAATCTCTTTAGGAATGCTTTTGTTCAAGCCATTCCTACCTAGTCAGAGACAACTTAAACCTCTGGAATCAACCAATTGGGACGGGATATCCCATGGAAAAACTATTATTTGTCAAGTCCAATGTTTTGAGAAAACTTGAACCACAAAGAGGAATTATGCTTGGACCACTCAATTTGATGTTCCAAAAATTGAGATTAGTCATGTTTTTCAAATGAACTAGGTCTCTAGGAAGAAGTCCTTCAAAAGAATTATTATATAGAACAATCATTTGCAAACCTTCCAGAATTCCAAAAGATTGTGGTATTGTTCGAGAGCTTATTGCAAGGAGCTTAATTTTTTGATTTCTTCTCCAATACTTTGCTTAACTCTTTGTCTTAAAAAAATCTAAATCTAAATTTGTTTTCTTGAGTGGATTGCTTCCCCGATAGCTTCAACTCTTTACACATTGTTTGTGTTTGTTTGGATAAATGTCCTGTTTTTTTTTCCATGAAGGTTAAGGTATATATACATTATATATGCTCCGATGGCTAGGAAGTGAAAGATGTACGAGAAATCCGCTAGCAATTGTCTTAATTTAGCAGTGGATAGCTTTTTCAGGTTGTTTTCCAATGGAATGGCTTGAACCAATCAAGAGTGTCTAGTGTCTTGCAAAGAGCGGCATCAATTGTGTGCCTTCGAGATACATGAGACCTGATGACGAGAAACCCTCAGAACAAAAGCTTGTGGAAGAGGAGATACCCATCATAGATATCTCCAGTCTCTGTGACGAATGATGGAGAAAGACTGTGGAGGAAATATCAGATGCTTATAGAGACTGGGGATTCTTCCAACTGATAAACCATGGAGTTTCTCCAGAGCTTCTCATGGCCGGACATGAGGTATTGAGAGAGTTCTTTTATCTTCCATTAGAGGAGAAGCATAAGCACACAAATGATCCTCTAACTTATGTTGGATATGGCAGTCGAATTGGGGTGCAGAAATGCGCTATTCACGACTAGGGGGATTACTTTTTCCACCACGTTTTGCCTCTTTCCATACGAGAGGAGCACAAATGGCCATCCAAGCCAGAGGAATATAGGTGATGAAATAATAGTCAGTGTGCCCCATTTTATTCAATGACGCAATTTCATGCTTTTATTTGGACTAATTAGTTTCATTAGCACACCTACATAGTTTGTGGTTGGATCTGGTCGATGGAGATTGAAAGATAGTTATAAAATGGAGTTGAAGTAGACAATACCCTAGGAAACTTTCACTACAAGCTTCCTGAAAAACCTCTTGTATTGCAGCCTCATCTTGAATACAATAGGGCAGTTTTTCAAATTCAACTTTGGGACTGTAGATTTTGACATGCACCCTACACAAAATCCATTATCCCTCTTATTCCAAGAGGATGAGCTCTCACCATTCTTGATTTGTAGATATCCAGGATGCAACCAAATCCTCACATTAGCTCACCTAAAAAAGATTCATTGCTTCTCTGCACAGGCTCGTCTTCATATGACTTCTGTAATAGGGACAATATGTCTACAGAATTCCTTCATTCATATCCCTATACAACAGGCTCTGCAGGATCTGATTTTTCCAAATGTTGCTCAAAATATGTCTGTAAAGTATGCACAATAAAATGTCAAAACAATCCCTAATGTGCTGCCTTGGCTGCTGAGGTAGGCAGCAAGCTCACACAAATTTGCATTGCTGGAAATAATGACTCCAAATGCATGTGAATGCATTTTGAGGTGTAATATGACCTATGCCTACTATTCTTATGGATACATATATATCTTGAATAATCTTAGTATTTTTTCCATTTTTACCTTGGGGACATTGTGTCACATACATGGAGTGAAAATTAACATTATCTCCTTGGGAATCTCTGATTTTCCATTGACTGTATTGTAATGTTTTTGCACTGAAACAATTTACTGCTAACATTCTACTCTGACATGATGAACTGTTATTTGTTGAGTTCATTAGAGGTGAATAATTATGTTTTTTCGCAATTCTATGGGATGCATTATTAGGAAATTACATCCTGCAAAGTGGTAAATGATGCATGGAACTTTATGTAGAGCAGGTCCATCTGATCTAGCTGATGTAGGTGGTGGACATAATGGACAACCATGAAATGCCTGGAGAGGGTTGTGCAGCATTGCATCATATAGGCCTTACTTCAATGTGGGCACATATGTTGTGGTCGAAAGAATTATTGGTTCATTGTATCCACGCCAAGCAGACTTTTTGTAGAATGTAGATATTTTTTTGAATGATTAAAGTGTTTGCAGACTAGTTCAATTAAAATGGATTTTTATATAGTTTTATTTCTCTTATTTAAATGGTAATGATGGTTTTTCCCCCATAATTGTGTATGATTTATGGGTATTGTCATCTTTGCATAAGGAGTCATGTATTTCAAAATTCCAGGTTTAAGGAGTTTTTTTCACCAAATTCTAGGTTAGCAAAGATCATTATTTTGTATGTTTTTATTGTCAACAGCTGGAACAATCTTTTGGTAGGCTATTCTTTGCTCTTCAATACACCTAAATCAAACCTTTCAATAAACTGTTTGTGAGTAGCTATCACTGATTTCATCCATTTTGTATTTTGAAAAAAAAATACATATATTCTTCAGGTTCATACAATTTAGAAAAATATACATACCCACAGCTGAAGATTAGCATGTATTTGTAACTAGTGTACCGTAGTCATTTCCTTTCCTTTCCAGTTAAGGATATGGTTAGGGCCAAAGCTCCAGTATTCATTGTACCACCTACCCGACACTATGGTTTCCTTGAAAAAAATAATTGCTTCTACTTCTTTTGATGCTTTCTAACTAATGATTGGAAATTTCTCTTCTAAATGACTATTATGCTTTCTTGTTTGGTATAATTATTGTTCCAATTGGGAAATAGTTTTCGTTTCTTCGAAAATTGTTTCTGTTTGTTCCAGAAACACCCATTTTGACAAATCTGAAGGTATAATGTTACAGTGACGAATTTGTTTTATTTTTTTTAAATCTCTCATATTTTATCAATTTTATTATTAGATATTTACTGTTTTAGTCTCAGACTGTTGTCTTTCCTGGCTGCGTATTCTCTTTGCTGTGCACTTTGCCCGATCGCGGCGAATTAGAAATAGTAAGGGAAAGTTTTTTTTCTTGTCTTCTCGGCTACGCATGATCTTTGCCGTGCACTTTGTGCAATCATGGCAAATCAGAAACAGTGAGAAAAATTGAAAACATAGACTTTCCGAGTACGCTAACGAAGATCTAACCTCATTGTGTGGAAATTTTTTTTTGTTTGTTTTTTTGTTTGTTTTTTTTTTTTTTTTTTTTTTTTTCTGTGATTTGCAAGAAAATAAGGCAAGCATGGAGAACGAGAGAGAAGAGTTAAAAAAAAATCTCGCTTCCTCATCTCCATTCTTTTACATATGTTTGAAACTTAGCTCACTTTGCCCAAAGTTGCTTTATTTCTTAATAGGTCTTGAGTTCATGTCTTATTAAGCTACTTTTTAGTGCATGTAGTTTCTATTTTCAAGTTACTTTATTGTAAAAGTGCATCTCACATAAATAAACTAAAATAAAAAGTGAGTCACTTAAGTCTTTTAATTTATTGCCGCATTATTTAAAAGTAACATTATTGTAAAAGTGAACATCACTTATTCTACAAAAAATGATTCACTTAAAAACAACTTTATTGTAAAGTGATTGTCAAAGGTTGATCTTACGTAGAGGGGGGTTCTTTTCTTTAGTTGGTTAAGTTAATATCTGTCACGTCACTATTGGGGACATCTTCACCATTTTCTTTGATCAAGCATAACTTCATCATCTAGAATCAGTTTTCAGTGCTGCTTTTTTTAAAACCGCATATTTTTTTGAGCTCTTTGCATCCAGACAGTTAGTTTATGTTCTTTTAGCAATTATTTTATAGTATGGACACCCCTCGTGATATTATACTTACAAGTTATAACTATTTCTCATGGAAATCTCGTATGGAGGATGTTCTACGAAGTAGGGAACTTTTTAGGATAACCTCAGGGAAAGAAACAGAACCCATTGATAATGATAAGAAAATTAAATGGGAAAATAGATGTGATGAAGCTCGTGGATTGATTGGGATGTCAATCTCTACTGATTTGCGACTCCACATATCTAAAATTGATGAACCTGATATAGCATGGGAAAAGTTGGAATCTGTGCTTGGTAAACACAATGAAATTTGGGGTCATCAACTTCAGAATGAGTTGATTTCCTTGAATCCAAATGATTTTTCATTCATTCAAGACTATTTATCTAAGTATAAAACTCTTAGACTCTTATGTGCAGAATGCAAGATTAAGAAAGAAGACAAACAATGTATTTATCATATTATTTCCAAACTTGGACCTGCATATTCTATTTTTGTATCTACATTCTACTCCATGAAAGAATCATTGACTAGAGCTAGCTATCAAGAGCCTAGTCTTGAATTCTTTTGTGATTCCATAATTAGAGAGTAAGATAAGCTCATTCATCTTGGAATAATTAACAATGCAGATACATTTGTGAAAGCCTTATTGTCCCAACAGAAAGAAAAGTCCAAGCCTCCCAAGAAACAAAATTTTCACAATAATAATCCAAACAACAAGGGTCCCAAACCCTCTCAGTCATCTCCTTCTTTAAAAAATGACAAAGGATCCAAGCAAAAAGGAAAGAATACTGAGCGTCATTGCAATTTTTGTGGGAAAGATAATCATGATGAATTTAAGTGTTTTAAGAAGATGGCAACCTTGGAAGCATCAATGAACAAGCACCACATCAGCCTAGATTCGTCTTCAGAATCTAACTCTCATGGACATGCCCTTTGTGCTTCTGGTTACTCTTATACTGCATCTTCTTCTTCTACTTCAAATGAATGGCCCATTGATTCTGGAGCATCTTATCATATGGCTAAGGATCAAGCCATGTTTTCTACTATGCATGAATGTAACACCAAACAAATATTTGTTGGTGATGATAGATCTCTAAGTGTTGTAGGATCTGGAACAGTTCCAATAGAGAATGGTCATTTTAGTGATGTACTATGTGTTCCAAAAATTTCCTACAATTTGTTATCAGTCTATCAAATTACTCATTCGGGTGAAGGTAAAACTATGACGTTTAGACCTCACTAATTTGTAATCAAGGATTTTAAAAATCCTCAAAATGTCCTTGCTACTGGAACTATTGATGATATTACCAGGTTGTACAAATTTAACAACTTTGGGTCATCACCT
Source organism: Pseudotsuga menziesii (assembly GCA_001517045.1). Classification (NCBI taxonomy): domain Eukaryota; kingdom Viridiplantae; phylum Streptophyta; class Pinopsida; order Pinales; family Pinaceae; genus Pseudotsuga; species Pseudotsuga menziesii. The sequence goes on from LPNX010812940.1 coordinate 88,875, forward strand.
TTTCCTTCAGTTTTTGTTGCTCATAATGATAACTTGAGCAAACTTTGGCATGAGCGATTTGGTCACTTAAATTACCGCTCATCGCAACAACTATGTAAAGACAATATGGTCACTGGTCTTTCGATGGTATCTTGCAAGGATGGTGTTTGTTTCGGTTGTGTACTTGGAAAACATCATTGAGACAGTTTTGACAAACATGCCTTTTGGCATGCCTCGGTTCCCTTGGAGTTGTGCATAGTGACTTGTGTGGTCCTCTTCCATCTGCTTCCTTTTCTGGTTTTAAATATTTATTAACTTTCATTGATGACTACTCCAGACGCACTTGGGTTTACTTCCTAAAACTTAAGAGCGAAGTATTTAACATGTTCTTGGCCTACAAGGCCTTTGTTGAAAAACAATCTGGTCATCAAATTATTAAGTTAAGGTCTGACAATGGAGGAGAATATGTTAACAACAAGTTCACTACTTTCTGCACTGAACAAGAAATCCAACAACAACACACTGTGCCATATACACCACAACAAAATGGTGTAGCTGAACAGAAGAACCACACTTTAAAAGAAATGGCTAACTGTATGATCCAATCTAAGGGACTAAGTCTTCAATATTGGGCTAAGGCCATAAATTGTGCAAATTACATAGTTAATCGCACACCCACTAAAGTTTTACAAGGTATAACACCAGAAGAATCATGGAGTAAAATTAAACTAGATGCAACTCACTTTCATGTGTTTGGTTGTGAAGCATGGGCTCACATTCTAGATGAAAAACAGAAAGTATTGTAGCCTAAATGTGAAAAGTGCATATTTGTTGGATATTCTGAAGATGTAAAAGGTTATAGACTTCTTCAGCCCCATTCACATGATATAATCATTAGAAGAGATGTTAAATCTGATGAAAATCTCTTGGCCTATGAGCCTAACTTGGTGGGTGTGCCATCTTTGGCCTGTAAGCCTGATTCTGCGATTATGCCTTCTTCTTATTTTTCCAACTTCCTTGACAAGTTTCCAACTCTAGTTTCTGATGATGACAATGAGGATGAAAATCCACCTTTGCATGCTCATGTTCCTCCAATTGCACCAGCACCGATACTTTCTCGATGGGTCCGTTCAACATGTGAGGTAGTTGGGGATCTTGCCGGTGATCCTAGAGATCAACATTGAATATGCTCTCAGTTTCAGCGAGCCTCTTCTCTTTTGGCTCAAGTTTCTAAGAATCATTATCCAGAAACTTTTGTAGAAGCTTCAGGAAATCCATATTGAGATGCAGCTATGGACGAAGAATATTGTTCCTTAATGGCGAACGATACTTGGGATCTTGTTCCTCTTCCAAAAGGAAGAAAAATTGTCAGATGTAAATGGGTCTACAAAACTAAGTATGCATGAGATGGAAGTGTTGAAAGACTTAAGGCAAGGTTAGTTGCCAAATTTTTTTCCCAAGTTAAAGGGATTGACTACAATGAAACCTTTCCTCCTGTCGCAAAAAAGAATTCCATCCGCCTTGATCTTTCTCTTGCAACCTTACATAACTAGGAAGTCCATCAAATGGATGCCAAGTCTGCCTTTTTACATGGTGATTTATAGGAGAAAATTTACATGGAACAACCTCCTAGATATGTTCAGGATAACTCTAGCCTTGTATGTCTCCTTAAGAAATCCTTATATGGCCTTAAGCAAGCTTCTAGAGCTTGGTATGCCAAAATGGATAGCTTTCTCCTTCACACTGGTTTTTCTAGATGTCATTTTGACCCTAATGTCTATACTAAGAAAGTAGGAAACCATCTCATCATACTTACTCTTTATGTTGATGATCTTATCCTTACTGGTAGTGACCCTAAACTTATAACCCATGTGAAATCCAGTCTTAAGCAAAATTTTGAAATGTCAGACTTAGGACATTTGCATTATTTTCTTGGTCTCCAAGTCTTGCAAACCAAAGAAGGAATATTTCTTTCCCAGTATAAGTCGTCTTGTGACCTTCTTTGTCGCTTCCACATGGAAGATTGTAAACCAACCCCTTCTCCCTTCCAGTCTGGAGTCAAACTTTGTGCCACTTGTACTTCCCCTGAAGTAGATGCCACCTTGTATCATTCGCTTATTGGTAGTCTCTAATACTTGACTCATTCCCTTCCTGACCTTTCCTTTGTCGTTGGTCGTGTTTCTCATTATATGCAAACTCCTCACGAAAGTCACTGGAAAGTAGCGAAAATAATACTTCGATATATTCGAGGTACAATTTAGTTTGGGATTCATTACAGTACAGGGGGGAAACCTTTGTTGGTTGGTTTCACTGATTTAGATTAGGCCGGTGATCCTGATGATCGAAAGTCTACTGCAGGTTATGTTTTCAGTATGGGATTTGGACCTGTGGGCTTGTATGAAAAAACAAGCTCTTGTTCTTTTTTCAGTAGAAGTAGAATATCGAGCCATAGTTAATGCCAGTAAAAAATATTTATGGCTTCGACAGATCCTTTCAAGGTTTGGATTTGAGCAATAGCATCCTACTCCACTTTGGTGCGACAATAAAAGTGCCATCAAGCTTGCCAAAGATCTAGTTCTACATCAACACAGCAAACACATTGAGCTACACATGCACTTCATCAGAAATCTTGTTCATGATCGTGTTCTTAAAATGCTCTATTTCCCTATAGATGATCAAGTTGTAGACATATTCACCAAGTCTCTTATAGAAGCTAAGTTTTCTAAACTTCGGTCTATGTTAGGAGTTCAGTAATGTGTCCTTAAGGGGGGATAGGCTCTAATGCCTCTTTCTTTCTCCTAATGGTGTCACTTTTCTAAATCCTTCAATCCTATTCCAAGTTGTTCTTAATTGGGGATGTTAGGATATTTAGACATTTAGGAGTTAGTTAAGATCAACTTGTGTAATATATCCATTAGGTAAAGTGTGTTTCTTTAGTATGCATTAGTATGCATTTGTAAATATTCTAATCCGACGATCACGATATGCTCTAGATATAAAGTGATCCGACGGTTCAACTTCTCTTAGATCATACTTACCATTGATCCATGGCTTAACACCCGATTGGTCCATGATTTCTATTTAAAGAGCATGGAGGGTCCTTGGCTAGTTGATCGATTATGAGAAGCTCATGTAACTTTCTTTCTTTTGCATAATAAATTGCTCCAAGTAGCTATTTGGTTGGGGACGTGGATTGTTTCTCTATCGAGGGTATTAACCATGTGATAAACATCGGTGTGTTGATATGTGATCTATTTGTGTGAAGTGGTTGCTCAAAGTGTTCGGTCTTTTGGGAGTACCTTGTGTACCCAAACAAATGTATGGGGTTAGATGTGCTCAAGATAATCCTACTTCGTGGGATTAGGGAAGACTTCCTAGACATTTTGAACCTGTTAGGAAAGGGGGACATCTAAAAGGAATCCTTTGAAAAGATTGTTGAATTATGCAATAGATATTCCAGAGGATCTTCGAGGAAAAACAAACGGGACAAACGAAATAAACTAAAACGAGATGTCTTTGACAAAACACAGAATTCATCTAATAGAGGAGCCACCTCGGGATTGATTTCTTCTTCTTGCATGAATATATATATATATATATATATATATATATATATATATA
>LPNX010812940.1:102131-125524 GCA_001517045.1 Pseudotsuga menziesii
ACTACCAAGAATATAGTGAAGGACAACAAGTTGCTACTGAAACACCAGAGCGTATTGTTGATGCACTGGATGATAGAAATCCAACCCCCTTACCTCCATTAGAAAGCACACGTCGAAGAACTCCGAAGCATATACAAGTTGATGAAGGACTCCTCAATTCCATTGAAGGTACGCTATCTAAACGTAGTATTGCTTATCAAACTCAACAGATACTAAATAAATATTTTGAGGAGAAATGTGATGGATATAAATGTAGATTATTTTTGTCATTGTTAAAATCTAGGGGCATGAATATTGTTAGGAAATTGTTAGGGATAAAGATAATAAAGCCTTCTGGACCAAGTTCTCATATAGTTAAAAGCTTAGTAGATTCCTTTGGTAAAATTGGTAAGAACACACGGTCAAAGGACCGCAATGCGGCTCATCGTGTGTTGTCACAAGCAATTGTAAATAAGAACACCAGGGTCCTTTGTTTTCTCAAGCATACATCTAAACTAGTTAATTTGAATGTAAAAACCCTGTGTAGGTATTCTATTAGAAGAGAACATCTCGACACAACCGCCCAGACAGATTTTTGGGCCTTTATTGGTCGGTTGCCACGTCGTGACATGAAGCTAGTTGATGCAATAAAGGGACTAGTGCAGAGTTTTTTGCATGATCACACAAGGCCTTCTTCAAACCGGAAGGATGTACTAAAACTGAGAAGGGGTTCAAAGGACCGTGAACCACATATTAAGCATCTTCTTGATATAACACAGACAGAACTATACAAGAAATTTAGGAATGAACATAGACAATTGAATTTGGAGCAAAGATCTTTTGAGAAATGTAAGCCCTGGTATGTTAGAATAAATACTCTTCGTAACACTTGTTGTTGTAGATACCATGTAGAATATGAATATTACTATGAAACATTTTTGTACATTCGTCGTGTGTTGCATACTAACCATGTGCAGGATTGCTCCTTGACAATACCACCGACCTCATCAAGAGAATTCGTTCATAGTATGATGTGCAATAGGCCTGAGGGGCAAACTTACTATGCAAAATCTTGTTTGGATGGAACTTGCTCCAACTATGCTGGAATGTCATTATTGAGCCAATGTATGCACGAGACTGGAGACAATGAATTTGGGAATATGGTTACAGACATGAAAAGTTTCAAATATATCAGCTATGAAATAGTCCCAGGGAAAGAAAGCAAAAAAATACAATTGGTGACATCTTAGGTACATGCATTTATCTATAAAATTATGTTTGAACAGTTGCATTTCATTCCTTACTTACAAAAAAACCTGATATTGAGATCATTTTGTGTCAACAGGTACAAGTTAGTGTCTTCGTCAAGGAATTTATTGAAAAGACACGTCAATATGTTCGGCATGTCCACTTGGCACGATGGCAGGATGAGAAGTTTAGAATATGCAGGGATACATTTCATCGTGGTACTATACTTTCAGTTGTTGATTTTGTCGAGAACTACACTCTGCAACCTCAAAATGAGATCCAAAGTCAATATTATCACTCTGAGTAGGTTTCCTTCATGGTGCATATCACATATAGGCATGGCCCAAACAGTAGTGAAGAGTAAAGAGAAATTCTAAAGGAATATCACTTCTACATAAGTGATGATAGGTGCCATGACTTCCACTATGTACGCCATTGCTTAATCATGTTCTATGATCATTTGAAGGGTAGGAGCATACAGATGGATCAACACTGAAATTGGTCTGATGGATGTGCTGGTCAGTTCAAAAATGCATGCACATTTCAATGGTTGTGTTCATTGCATAAAAACTACAAAGTTCCACATATGTGGAGCTATTTTGAGATTGGGCATGGTAAAGGAGAGCATGATGGAGCTGGAGCATGTGTCAAAACAACCCTACGAAGAGAGGAATTGAAATTATCTACAATATCTACTATTTGAAATGCTCAATCTATAGTCAGGTGGTGCACGTCAGTAATGGGAGAGGAATCAGCTATGCGAGTAGAATCCACAAGAAAGAGACATGTGGAGATATTTTTTTGGGAGGTGGTAGACATAGATCGTTCACATGCATGGGAATGCAAGACTGTTCCTGGGACTTGTGGCTTTCATTCGGTTCGAAGCTCTGATAACCTAGTATTTGAAATTTGGACCAGAAAACTATCTTGTTTTTGCTCGCCTTATTGTGATGGTGACTGGGATGTGTGTGAATCATTGGGTTGGGTTTATGGATGGGATCACATATCACTTCCACTTGATCAACGTGCAATTTTTGAGTTAACTCCATTGGAAGAAGACCAATCGTCTATTTCTATAGATTTTGATCATGTATCAGACCTTGTACAACTTGATATGATGCATTTCCTTAACATTTTTTTGTAAAATTTACGTAGTCTTGAAACTCACATTAATGGCCTTGTATCACACGAAAAATATTTGATCATATACCTACACTCATACTAGGTAGGACACATATACGCAGTGGTTTCCTCAAAAGATAGTGAATGGGGTGGTGATTACTGGTTGGCACGTTGTATAGAGGGAAAGCAAACCCTCATTATGTCCATGACTGATGATGAAAACAACCACTTCCCCATTGGGTCTATGGTTGTTAAAGGTGAATATCTTACACATGACAACAATGCAAGAAAGAAGGGTGGATATGTTTACAGGGATTACAAACCAGGTGCAAGTGTGTATCACTTTACCAACTTAATCATTGGTACAAACCTCTAGGTACGAACAATGCCTAGTCGGAATTCATCGAAGGTACGCTACTTCTTACCGGATATAGAGCATGGGAGACTAATGGAGACCACCATTATAAGAGATGATCCGAAGGGCTTGGTTGTATGATAATAGGTGTGATATAGCATGATGAGGTGTGTATCATTATTGTAATTTTCCCATGTATGTTTCTTATGAATATGTCAATTTTGTGTTCTTGTACGCTACTTCTTACTGGATACATAGCACGAGAGACTAATGGAGACCATCATTATAAGAGATGATCTGGAGGCCTTGGTTATATGATATTAGGTGGGATCTAGCATGATGAGGTATGTGCATCATAATTTTAATTTTCCCATGTATGCTTCTTATGAATATGTCAATTTTGTGTTCTTGTACGCTACTTCTTACCAGATACATAGCACGAGAGACTAGTGGAGACCATCATTATAAGAGATGATCCGTAGGCCTTGGTTGTATGATATTAGGTGTGATCTAGCACAATGAGGTATGTATCATAATTTTAATTTTCCCATGTATGTCAAGTTAACGTTGTTTATAAATATGCCAAAAATTCTCTTGTATGTCAAGTTAATGAACATGCCAAATTTTATGTATGATCAATAAACCATATATATCAATATTGTCAATGTTTTCAGCCGATATATACAACTAGGATGATGGAAACAAGATGCCGAAATGATAACCCTACCTAGGAAACCCTAATCCTAACCCTAATCTTATCTTACTGTCACAACTCAATTCAAAATCACTCTAATGTCGAACTCAACTTTTTCAAATTCTGTGGACTTATGCTTCAAATCATGTTGATTCACGAAGTTGACTTTAGTGTGCATGTACTAAGATCATTGAAACCTTTAAATATAATATTTTTTTCATATGTTATTTCTGTGCTTAGGCAATCATACTTATAGATGAAGCATTTTTTTCACTTGTTAAGAGTTTTTGTTCAAATACTCGGCCTTCATTCTTTAGATTTCATTTTTTATTCCAAAAATCAATTCAAACCTTTTGCACTATTCTATCATGATGGCATTTGATTTTTATTATGGACAAAATTATATATATACCATAAATACTATGGTTCATTGATTCCATGATGTCTTGTATGGTTTATTTAAAATATCTTGCAATGCTTGTAGTTGCACAATGAAAAGATTTAACATCAAAAACAATATTAGACTATTGATACACATTATATATATTTCATATGAAAATGCATTGCGCATAGTCCTTAGTTTAATTATGGTCATTATTCATGTTTGTATATCGAAAATATTAATGTGTTTCAATCAAGTAAACACTTTTACACCATACATTTGAAATCCCACTTGGCATTTGTGTTTGCAAGTATATGATACCTAGTACGTTGTTATGATGCAAGTGCAAAGTAACATCAAAATGTGATATAACTTGGGTATTTATTAGTTGGTTTCAATGCAATACATTGTATTATGGTTTAAATTTGGTGATTTACATCCCATATTTCCTCCTAACAAAGCTTTTTCCTATAGACATGATTATGATTGGAATGTTTTCTGGATTTTCAAGAATGGGAGCGAATGTCATGCAATATTGAATTATAATGATAGAAACATGATTGGGATTTAATGGACACATTTAATATTACATGAACCTAATTTATTTGATGTGATCCGTTGATTTGGATCATTTTGGTTTTCTAAAAAGGCTAGAGTTCAATGTAAGCAATTTCTTATTGTAGTTAAATACTAAATTATAATATGTAATAATCAGTTCTATGCACTTTTCAAGCGTTCCCACATAACACATGCCTAAACACGCTTTCACAACCCACCGAAAGCCCTTTTTTATGCACGGTTTCCATTCTATGCCCCAGGTAGGGATTCGACAGGTGTCCCTAAAAGCTTGTAGGAGGTGGGGTTCAACGTGCCATAGAATCATGACCATTGCTCAGATCAACGAACTGTCGGCTCCATTGGATTCAGGACATCAGGATAGTGCTAGGGTGGCCCTCTAATCTTCTTCCATGGAGAAGAGACCATTATTTTGGTCAATTTTGGAAACTAGGGTTTTGCTCAGTAAGTGAATGTGAAATTTTTGCACATGGGGGTCAAATTCGCATATTGCTCGATTGTGAAGGTGTGGCTAGTGTTCCCACATAACACATGCCTAAAAATGCTTGTATGACCCACCGAAAGCCCTTTTTTATAAATGGTTTACATTCTATACCCTGGGTAGGGATTCAATAGGTGTCACTGAAAGCCTGTAGGAGGTGGGATTCAACGTGCCACAGAATCATGACCATTGCTTAGATTGATGAATTTTTGGCTCCATTGGATTCAAGACACCAGGATAGTGCTAGGGTTGACACCCTTTAATCTGGTTCCATGGAGAAGAGACGATTATTTTGGTCAATTTTGGAAACTAGGGTCTTGCTCAGTATGTGAATGTGAAATTTTTACACATGGGGGTCAAATTTGCATATAGCTCGACCATGAAGGTGTGGCTAGCGTTCCCACATATCACATGCCTAAACACGCTTGTGCGACCCACCAGAAGCCCTTTTTGATACATGGTTTCCATTCTATGCCCCAGGTAGGGATTCAATAGGTGTCTGTGAAAGCTTGTAGGAGGTGGGATTCAACATGCCACAAAATCATGACCATTGCTCGGATCGACGAACCGTCGGCTCCGTTGGATTCAGGACATCGAGATAGTGCTAGGGTGGCCCTCTAATCTGCTTCCATGAAGAAGAGACCATTATTTTGGTCAATTTTCGGAACTAAGGTTTTGCTCAGTAAGTGAATGTGAAATTTTTGCACATGGGGGTCAAATTCGCATATTGCTCGACCATGAAAGTGTGGCTAGCATTCCCACATAACACATGCCTAAACATGCTTGTACGACCCACTGGAAGCCATTTTTTATACATGGTTTCCATTCTATGCCCGGGGTAGGGATTCAACAGGTGTCCATAAAAGCCCATAGGAGGTGGGATTCAAGGTGCCACAGAATCATGACCGTTGCTTGGATCAATGAACCATTGGCTCTGTTGGATTCAAGACACCAATATAGTACTAGGGTAGCCCTCTAATATGGTTCCATGGAGAAGAGGCCATTATTTTGGTCAATTTTGGAAACTAGGGTTTTGCTCAGTATGTGAATGTCAAATTTTTGTACATGGGGGTCAAGTTCACATATTACTCGATCGTGAAGGTGTGGCTAGTGTTCCCACATAGCACATGCCTAAACATGCTTGCGTAACCCAACGAAATCCCTTTTTAATAGACGTTTTCCATTCTATGCCCTCGGTAGGGATTCAATAGGTGTCCCTGAAAGCCTATAGGAGGTGGGATTCAACATGCCATAGAATCATGAACGTTGCTCATATTGATGAACTGTTGGCTCCGTTGGATTTAGGACATTGAGATAGTGCTAGGGTGGCCCTCTAATCTGCTACCATGGAGAAGAGACCATTATTTTGGTCAATTTTGGAAACTAGGGTTTTGCTCAGTAAGTGAATGTGAAGTTTTTGCACATGGGGGTCAAATTTGCATATTGCTCGACCGTGAAGGTGTGGCTAGTGTTCCCACATAACACATGCCTAAACATGCTTGTACGACCCACCGAAAGCCCTTTTTTATAAATGGTTTCCATTCTATGCCCTAGGTAGGGATTCAATAGGTGTCCCTGAAAGCCTGTAGGAGGTGGGATTCAACATGCCACAGAATCATGATCATTTCTTGGATCGACGAATCATCGGCTCCATTGGATTCAAGACACCAGGATAGTGCTAGGGTGGCCCTCTAATCTGGTTCCATGGAGAAGAGACCATTATTTTGGTCAATTTTGGAAACTAGGGTTTTGCTCAGTATGTGAATGTCAAATTTTTGCACATGGGGGTCAAATTCGCATATTGCTCGACCGTGAAGGTGTGGCTAGTATTCCCACATAGCACATGCCTAAACACGCTTTTTCAACCCACTGGAAGCCCTTTTTGATACATGGTTTCCATTCTATGCCCCGGGTAGGGATTCAACAGGTGTCCCTGAAAGCTTGTAGGAGGTGGGATTCAACATGCCACAGAATCATGATCGTTGCTCGGATTGATGAACCATCAGCTCCATTGGATTCAGGACATTGAGGTAGTGCTAGGGTGGCCCTCTAATCTAGTTCCATTGAGAAGAGACCATTATTTTGGTCAATTTTGGAAACTAGGGTTTTGCTCAGTAAGTGAATGTCAAATTTTTGCACATGGGGGTCAAATTCGCATATTGCTCGACCGTGAAGGTGTGGCTAGTGTTCCCACATAACACATTCCCTAAAAATGCTTGTATGACCCACCGAAAGCCCTTTTTTATACATGGTTTCCATTCTATGCCTTGTGTAGGGATTCAACAGGTGTCCCTGAAAGCCTGTAGGAGGTGGGATTCAACGTGCCACAGAATCATGAACATTGCTTGGATCAATGAACCATTGGATCCGTTAGATTCAAGACACTAAAATAGTGCTAGGGTAGCCCTATAATATGGTTCCATGGAGAAGAGACCATTATTTTGGTCAATTTTGGAAACTAGGGTTTTGCTCAGTATGTGAATGTGAAATTTTTGCACATGGGGGTCAAATTCACATATTGCTCGACCATGAAGCTGTGGCTAGCATTCCCACATAGAACATGCCTAAACATGCTTTTACGACCCACCGAAAGCCCTTTTTGATACACGGTTTCCATTCTATGCCCCGGGTAGGGATTCAACAGGTGTCCTTGAAAACCCGTAGGAGGTGGGATTCAACATGCCATAGAATCATGATCGTTGCTCAGATCGATGAACCGTCAGCTCTGTTGGATTCAGGGCATCGATATAGTACTAGGGTGGCCCTGTAATCTAGTTCCATGGAGAAGAGACCATTATTTTGGTCAATTTTGGAAACTAAGGTTTTTCTCAATAAGTGAATGTGAAATTTTTGCACATAGGGGTCAAATTCGCATATTACTCGACCATGAAGGTGTGGCTAGAGTTCCCACATAATGCATGCCTAAAAACGCTTGTACGAAGCACCAGAAGTCCTTTTTGATGCACGGTTTCCATTCTATGCTCTGGGTAGGGATTCAACAAGTGTCCCTGAAAGTCTAGAGGAGGTGGGATTCAACGTGCCATAGAATCATGACCATTGCTTGGATTGAAAAACCGTCATGTTTGTTGGATTTCATACATCAAGATAGTACTAGGGTGGTCCTCTAATCTGATTCCATGGAGAAAATACCATTATTTTGGTCAATTTTGGAAACTAGGGTTTTGCTCAGTAAGTGAATGTCTAATTTTTGCACATATGGGTTGGATTTGCAAATTCCTTGACCGTGAACATGTGGCTAGAGTTCCTACATGGAACGTACCTAAACACACTTGCACGACCCATTGAAATCCCTTTTTGATGCACGGTTTCCACTCTATGCCTCGGTTAGGGATTCAACGGGTGTCCCTAAAATCCTGTGGGAGGTGGGATTCAATGTTCCATAGATTGATGACCATTGTTCGGATCAATGATTTTTCAGCTCCGTTGGATTCAGTACATCGCGATAGTGCTAGAGTGGCCCTCTACTCTAGGTCCATGGACAAGGGATCATTTTTTTGTGAATTTTGGAAACTAGCGATTTGCTCAGTAAGTGAATGTGAAATTTTTGTACATAAAGGTTAGCTTGAAGGCAATTGTAGATCTTCCCCTCATATAAGAGATGTGAGTGTTTGTACGATGAAATGCAGGAGGAGACAATGCCATTAAGTCAGTAACCATGTAATGGAACATGTTTATGATTAGAAACAAGTGGCCATTCTATTATGCCATTATTACAAAATATATATATCTTCACGCTATTAATGCTTCGAAAATGCCATGTACATTAATCACACATAACTTTCATCTCTTTCAAAGTTGTTACTCAAGGCCATTCATCAAATGCCATGTACATTAACAAAATGATAAAATAATGCGTAGGACATACATAATGTGCAAGATATAGTCATAACCGTTATTTTGAATCAACCTTATAATACTCGAATACTTTTAGGTTTGATGTGTATCCCATGTACTCGTTAGATGAAAGACATCATGCCAACAAATAATTTTATTTATGTAGACCACACTGGTGCATCATTTAAGTGTGTCAAATTCATGCATCCTTTAAACTTTTGTTAGGTTGTTATGTGGGTAAGGTGCTTTTGTATTCCACCAAGTTGGATCAGTTGCTTAGCTGTGTTGGGTGCTTAAATGTGTATTAGACCTATGTTCCATATTTTTGAATACAATTTGACATTGTTAATATAACATTGTATATGCAATTGGATCGTGGTAAAAAACAATTAAAATGTACATTTTTGTCATTACGTAATTTATTGTAATTGTGCATTGTTCTCAAATTTATAACTGATATCTCCATACAATTGTAAAATCTATAAAAAAATTGGGAACATTACACATAGAAATATTCTTCGCCACAAATGTATAATCACACTTAAAATACTGAACCATGAATATCTCAAGATCCTTGATATGAAATATTTTTTATACCATTAAAGTTATAATACAAAAATATAAGGCCTAGATCTATGGCCTGTCAATGTACATGTATCAAAAACATATTTGATGTACATGTGAAAACAAAAGTACATCTATCCTGGACCGCGCCCCTATACTCTAACTCCGAAATGTACATAAAAATACATATTTGTCCTGGACTAACACATCAAAATTATAACTTTCTCTTGTTTTTCCCGGACCATGATGCTCTTTGGCTTTGTCTACGACCACTGTGCATCTCTGGTGACTGCAAATAAATGACAATATTTCTTGATCGGGTAACTGAACTAGTACTGTCCATCAATAACAAAGTTTGAAAATTTAAATTATGACTCAATTGTAAATAAAACAAAGACTCACTGCATCCGTCGGGGGTATAGGTGGTTGTGGTGTCGAGGGTGTAGGTGCCTTTGCTGTACTCTACCTTGTAGTGAGCCTCATTGCCATGCTTCTCTGCAAATAAAAAAAAAATATGTCAATTATCTCAAGAATTATCAACATGTACATGAATGAGAAAGTACTAATCAATTATGTAAAAAATGAACATCTCACCGATAAAACTATTTCTAGGGGATGAGGCCGGTGCGCTCAAGTAGTAAGAGGAGCCATAGGTTGAACATCAACCTCAGTTGCGTGCACTAATGGACCAGGGTGTGGCTACATTCACCAAATGATTAAATAGTTAAACATCGTGCATGTCTAGAAACAATACAAATGAAATGTACAATTACAAATATTCAAGTAGATGTACCTCAGTGTGACTTATCCCTATTGTAGATGCGGCATCAACAATCCCACTAAGGTCTGGCACGGATGACTCTACATCCTAATGCTGTAAACATGCGAAAATAACATTAAGAAAAACCACTTGTGAAGTAAATACATAGCTAACCAACAACTGCCATTGGAAGTGTGTACATTACCGTGGGATGAGTAGGTGGATCCTCATGCAGACCCGCTTTGTTCAAGGAAGAGGGACCTCGTCTGGTGTAAACAACCCCCTTATCTATGTTTGGAATACAGGGAGATCCATACCAAAGAGGTGGTGTAGGGATCTATGATGATGCCTGCATTCATAAAGTGTTACCATAGGTAGACATGGATTTGAATGGATGGAATAATATGTACTGAAAAAATAAGATGTTGTAATATACTTACCCCTTCCTGGGACATATCTCCACCATGGGAGTGACCACTTCCATCAATTTCTTGCCCCTCTTCAGATGCCTCTAGCATCTGCAAGTTTAAAAATTATATTTATATTAACGATCTATAAAGGAGTGTACAGTAAGAAATTTAAATAATTCGAACAAGATTCAATCATAACCCATGTACTTACATTCTTCAAGTAGTCGTAAATTCCACCTTGGACTATGTCGTTGATATCAATGTCTTCAGCATCACGTTCTAAGTGGGGTTCCTGCAACTTCAAAAATTGTAAATATTAGACATTTTAATAAATTAATCAACACTAACACATGCATTAACAAAATTATACATGTAATAAAAAAATGACAAGTGTTTAAATATTACCTCAATTGTGGTTCTCTGGGTCTCGGGTACAACCACACTGGGTGCAGTACCACCCCCGTGAGAGGCATCAATCTCCTGCAAGAGTAAATATTGCATATATATTATGAATATTTTAATATGTTAGATATAGTATGGAACAATTAAAAATTGAGTTCAATAACAGAGTTTTAAAACAAAGTCCTTACCTGACCACGAGTCATCGTACTAGTACCATGTCTTGGTCGAGGACCATAACAGGGTCCCCCACACGATGTGCAGACATGCGGCTCGCTCTGAGGCACATGGGATGTCGGTCTATCCCCACCAATAGAAGCTGGTGGTTGTACACCAGCAGAGGAAGAGGGCGCTCTCTGGTCAATAGTGGCCATGTGTCAAGAGACCATCTCAACTAGAGTAAAAAATGCATCCTGTGTCTGGGAAACCATGTCATGTGCAGGAGGGGTGTCTTCCCTCGGTAGTTGGGCACGGGGTGCAGGTATCTGTGGATTGGAATCTCTATGCCTAGCATGGGATCAGTGTTGGGGAATTCCCCTACCAACTCCCTGGAAGCCCAACATGTCAAAATAGTTGACATGTTTCCCCATCACAAACTCTGCATACAATTTTCAGAGGAAGTACATCGGTACTTCCCTATTGTTGTGAGGGGGAATGTCAAAAACCATGTGCCACCAATCCATCCAGTTGTCTTTGATGGGTGGAAAAGTGCACCACTCAATAGAAATATGTGGCCTGCTGATCTCCGGGACGTTATCTGTCCCAGGGAGTCTAAACAATGAATAGATGGCTTGTTTTGTTATTTTCAGCTTTTTTACCTCATTGTAACTCAACCCATCAGCATATTGTTGCCTTTTTCTCTCCCTGTAAGATGCGATGCTATACAACGCATCATTCGATATTGCGATCGTATCAACAATAGATAACAATGAATCTGACAGGGAGCGGCGAAGCTCATCTCCACCCCTCCAAGATGAACTAATCTCTCTCAAATGGCCAATGAACCTCAGTATCTCCGCATTGTTACGATCCATAGTAGCCACTGCAATCATAAATACAAATAAAATATCATTAGAAATATAAACACATGATATAATGACATATCTAAGAACTGAAAACTGTATAACTATTGACATATAAACTAAATCTATCATGTAAATTTAAAGATTGATCTTGAATTTTACAGTAAAGAATAGGTGGCATAATGTGTTGTCGATGAATAAAATACCAGTATAGGCAACGGTTTTGTTAGATATGTAATTATTTGTTGTAGTGTGATGTTTTTTGGACTCCAAAGGCTATTTAGTACAACATTTTGGATTTTATGGTTGCAAGGGTTCCACTGCATTAAATATCATGTATGTTCTAGTATGTGATTGGCATGTTTAATCAAATACATCAACCTACCTATGTATCTTCACGTTCATAGAGTCTATTGTTGAACTTTGTTGTCTTGACCTTAACCAAAATGTAGCCTTCGTTCAAGATGAAATATTTTTTAAAAGCATGGGAAGATGAACCATACCTTATTTTGACACTTGGATTGGGAAGTTTCATCAAAACTATAAGGTGTTTATTGATGTTCTTGGAAGAGCAACTTCGAGAAGTTTCATCAAAATTATAAGGTGTTTATTTGTGGATTTTGGTATGGATTCACAAGGATCCTTGTGAATATGCATATGGAAATAGTGATTTAATGAACTTTATGAGGATGAGAATGACACTTATTCTTAATATAGATACCATTAGAGAGAATATCATTTGGATTAGGATGTTAGTTTTACTATCTTTAATTAAAGGGGGTTATTGTTCAATAATAATTTTAGTTAATTGAATTGGGAAACTAATATTTAAATGAAAAGGGATGCAGTTAGGGATAATTAATGAGATTGGTAGTTATTTCATGTTTTAATTATTGTTAATGACGTGAATTGTAATATGGATGAGACTAGTAGTTAGTCTCTATTCTAGTTATGGATCACGTTGTTAGAGTGTTAGTCTATTCATAAGCTATTTACTGTTAATGAGAGTGGCTATTGTTGAATGAATTTGGTAATCAATTTCTAAGCCATTTATTAATAATGAAGATTATTATCATTTTGATGAGGGTGATATTCAATGGCTATGGTAGCTATTGTTAATGAGGGTGACTATATTTCTATGAGGAAGGCAGGGTAATTCCTTTAGATGAGGCCACTTGTCAATTCCTACATCAATAATTGTTATCATAGATACAAAGGGATGGTTTGGATCATATCACAACCAACTATATAAAATACACAACTTAAAGACTCAACATTAGAGTGTACAAAATGTCAAAAAAAAAAAACATGACAAGGAAAAAATCCCAATATATTCATTTGTTTTTTGAGTTAATTGGGGTTTTGGTTTCCATTGGGCATGTGAATTTTGTTAAATAATCAAAATTATTTCATTTTTATCATTAAATTGAGGAATTGGTTTCCATTGGGGTTCTTGTTTCCATTGGCCAATTACATTGGGGTTCTTGTTTCCATTGGCCAATTACATTGGTTTTTTGTTTCAATTGGGCAATTCCATTGGGTTTTTGTTTCAATTGGCCATAATTTACTTTAATATGGTTTAATTTTTCAATCTAGGGCAAATAAATTGATGAAGAAAATGAAAAAAACATGAAAAAAAATGAAGAAAATACCTCACAAAGGGGAGGTTTATCCAAAGGTGGAGATGGAGGGCTCAAGCACACCCAAAATCGCTTATGCACACTCGAGAGTTGTTCCTCATTCGTCCAATAGCCACGCGGTTATGAGAAAAAGACGGCCTCGGCCAATTTTAAAAAAAAAAACAGGCTTTCGAAATCGTGCCTCCGCTTTAGTGAAGGAAATCGCGCACGCGATTCTCTTCACTAAAAGGGAGGCGCGATTTGTCTTACTATCCTCGTTGGCATGCCTATTTCCACCCTTGGGACTAGGCTTGGCAGGTTTGGTGTTGCTTGGGATGATTTCTTTTTTTTGGATCAAGAGTGATTGACTTCACTCCACCATTGCATCTAAAAGGTCCCTCAACTTCTTTCACACACCCATATATATATTTATGTAAAGAGTGAAAAAATATATTTATATAAATGGAGATGAGATTTAAAAAATGTCAATTGATTTTTAAAATGACAAAGAGTAATTTTAATATATATATATATATAAGATTTAAATTTAATTATCATAATATTTTAAGTATTATCAATATTGATCTTTTATTCCATTCTAATGATTTAGTTTTAAAGATTTGATATATTTATATCAACTTTGTTTAAACTATAACTAAAGTGGTTTTGATCATAGTTACATTTGTTACATGATCTTTCAATCTTAAAACCGCTTTAGAATAAAATAATCTATTTTCTTCAAAAATATGTTATAAATAACTTTTTGAATTTACTCTTCCCTTCTCCATAATTCTCTAAAACTACTAGATCCACAAATTTCATATTATTATTATTATCTATATAAACATACATATTACTTACTTTATTAATTAGTTTAATTGGTTGTTAAATGATAGATGCTTCTCCATAATTCTCTAAAACTACTACATCCACAAGTTCCATATTATTATTATTATTATCTTATATAAACATACATATTACTTTATTAATTCGTTAACTCGTTGTTAGATGATAGATGCCAAAGAGAGAACCATACTGTTTATCAAATCTTTTGGAATGATTGTTGTAAAATAGCCTCGGTAAACAATACGTTTATAGAAAAAACTTGGATTCAATATTTGAACCGACCAGATTTTATATCCCTCTAATTAATTCAATACATCTGCGACCTGCTGTTGATGCGACTTATTGTTTATGGCTATTGTTTGAATCGTATCAGTAGAAACGAAAGCTTCAATTAATTATTGAAACGCAGTATCTCTGAATTCTTCCCCTTTATGGGTTAAAAATGAAACACGTCGACCTTCAAAAACGTCGACCTTCTATTTTGTAGAGGAAATCTAATTCTGGACATCTATCTCACTAATCTTTACATCAGTCGTTTGTGCCCTACTGGCCCACTCGGACCTGATGGAAGTTTGTTCAACGGCGTCGTGGTAATTAATCTCTGTGGCGATGCCTTCCCAGCGGCATTTATGTATTTGTGGCCTACTCCTCCACTTGGACCAGAAGGAAGTTTGTTCATCTTCAATGTATTTGTATTGCCCGCAGTATTCATCTTCACAGGGCCCAAGGAATTGATAAAATTGTGACCTACCCCTGAACTTGGACCAGAAGGAAGTTTATTCTTCAATATATCAGCTCCCACTTCGACATAAACTCCATTCACATTAACAAGATTGTGATGATCACATGGAATTGTATCAGCTTGGTCTGTTACAATATTCATCTTGTTCAGGACTCTGCCTGCATCGACTGCACCTTGATTCAATACTATTGCTGCTACTGAAATCAAGAAGAACAGAAACAAGCTGCATGTCTTCATCATGGTCCGTCTTTGAGAGCAATATTTCACGTACTGATAATGTTAGTGCAGGTGCTTCTCACTTCAATCAATCACCGAACAAGTAAGCTCCAAATCGAACCAGCAATTCAACAAACCAACAAAAGTGATTCCCTTGATTATTGCAGATCAGAAATGACCCTCAACGCTATCAGTTGAAGTTGCATGAAATGAGGAGGCAGATATCATACAATGGGCGGGGGAATGTATTTATATAGACAACCGCAGGGCAGGGCAGGGCAGGGCAAAGAGAGATATAAGGAGGTGAATACGCATAGTCAGATTGAGTAGCTGACCAGACCAACAGCTGCCGATCGAGAAATCAAACCGCGCAAAAACCCCAAAACTTTCTTCCCAAGTTTTGTTAGACTTGACTGATTCCTTAAATTCATCACGGACTCAGTCTAATTCCTTACATCCACTACTCAATCTGCCTTCTATGTTGGTTCGTTAATTTATTTGATTGCTTGAGCTTGAGGATTGCGAAGGTTGACACTAATTACAGTTGATCGAGTTTGTGGGTCGGCAAATTTGCGATCCCTCGTGCGAAGAACATGGACTTCGAGGAAGCGTTATAATATTAATAGTACATAACTATGACATTTACAAATGTTTTGACATTCACCCAAAGCGATAATGTCGTAGCAAAGTAATTGAGTCATAACATTCAGTCACGACGACTCTGTGTTCAAACATCGAGTTGTAATGCGTGACCCGCCAGGCTTCTGTAACCCGAGTGTAGACTCGGATCACACCCGAGTAGCAAAGTCAATTGTCAATCTTTTGACTTTACACAGTTCAGTATTTTTGCAAAACCATCCCCGTTGATTGTATTGTTGAGCTCGATAAGGATATTGAGTGAGGCACACAACAAAACAAAGCAAACCAAAAATGTAAACCTAAGACCTAAAAGGAAAATTTCAAAAGATAGAAAAATCTATAAAAACAAAATGACTTACCTCATTTTCCCACTACTTGTACCCTTCCTTTTTGCTTCACATAGTTTCTTCTCGTGACACTATTCAATCTGCTTCCTTCTTTTTTCTTGTGGAGGCAATTTATTTGGTGGAAGAATTTGCTTGGTGGAGGTATGGAAAATGTTAGAATATTAAAAACCCACTCCATATTTACGATATAAGTTATTATTCAATTTTTATTAATTTCCGAGGTGTTGACTAGGTAGTTGGCCACCATTTGCCTCTTTTGTCCCACACTTGCCATCATTATCCACAAGAGCGCACTTAGGAATATTATGGATAAGATATTGTCTGCTTTTTAGGTTGTCCATAATGGTAATAGTGCACTTCCTACTTTAGACTACTTTTGTTCTATTTTGTCTGCTTTTCAATGGATAAGGATAAAGATAGTTGATTGGCAACTGTCATCTTTTTTTACTAACACATCCTCCATGTTTTTTCTCCAAAATCCATGATTTGATTGATTTTCAATCACTCATTAGCTCAAATATCTGATTTAGCTAATTCGTGAGGTCCTTGACTCAGTTCAAAAGAGATTTTTCCACCCTCTTTTTCTTTTGCATATTTAGTAAGCCTGCTTTTGTGAGCTACTTAAATTGCCTTTAGTGCATTCAAATTCTCTATTAGAGATGTATTATTTATTGTACTATCATTGTTCAATAAAATGATGATGGATTTTAGATCGATTGTGTTTCTTATTCTCATGTGTTTTGCTCAAATTTTCTTTTATCTTTGCATTTTTGCAAAAATTATTGTGAGGTTTATTCAATGAACTAGATTTAGGCTATGACAAATTATCACAACAAATTGCTTTCTGGAGGGGTGAATAATTGGGTGGAAAGGAAAATCTCTTTGGTAGAAGGGAAAGAAATTGCTTGGTGGAAGGGAAGGAAATCGCTTGGTGGAAGGATGATTTGCTTTGTGGGGTTTGGGTGATTACATTTGGTGGAGGCTGAATCAACAAATCCCTTTGGTGGAGGAAGCAAGAATCCCTTTGGTGGAGAATAGGTGAGTGAATCCCTTTTGTGGAGTCATGGAAAATCCATTTGGTGGAGGCAACGTGAGAGAATCACCCTAGTAATGTGGATATTTGAGGAATTAAAGGTAATATTCTTCCCCTAAAAATAATTTCCTATCTGCAAATGGTCACAAATGGGTCGAATGTGAATGGGAGGTACCTTTTGTTTGAGCAATAGACTAAGCCCGAACACGGGATTTTAATTCTTTTAATTCTATAACACAGTCTACTCTAAAGTCGACACCCTATGGTTCCTACCTTAGCACCAACTTAGGGAAAATTAATCTAATGCATTATGGACATGAACCTCGGCACAAATGGCATCGAATTTAGGGTCAAATGTGTTATAAAACACAAAAAGTTCCCATTTTTGCACCAGATTCTGGTCAAGTAGAACAAAATAAATCACATTTAACCAATGATATTACATACACTATCTCAAGAGACACCCAAGGCATTTTACCCATTAAGCCTCCACCAAGGTCAGTTAAAAAATTACCCAGCAAGAACAAAATGTCAATGGAGAAGTTACACCAATGCAGATAATTCGTCCATGTTAATCAATGTTCCAATAAATCAATAATGTTCCTCATGATTAATTACATACAAATCAATTGGTACAAGGCATAAAAAGTGGGCAATGTTGTGTATAGTTAAAATTTATGATATTTTTTAAAGTTGGCTACTAGACATAATCTCTGGACATCGTCATTATCACCACTACTTGACATAATCTCTCGACATCGTCATTATCACTAGTAATCATCACCTTATCATCATCACTGGATCACCATCATCATTGCTACAGTAACTGTCATCTCATCGACCATTGACTAGTGATATCTCTTGAATCTATATTTCATAAGAATTTCTACAGAGAAATCCCTATTTCATGTTGGATATAGCCCTAGATCCTATCTAAGGCTTCATAAACACATGGCCATTCATTTTTCATGTTTGATGTAAGTCAACATACATGTACAGTTCCATCCCTTTTCATGTTGGATGTACATATCCACAATGCTAGTCCTTTTTCATACTTGATGCCTATCTTTGTAGTTCCATTCCTTTTTCATATAGTATGCATATCTCTGTAGTACGAGTCCTTTTTCATAATGTATGCATATCTTTGCATGATAGTCCTTTTTCATACTCGATGCAGGCCTAGATCCTTCTAGGACTCCATCAACTACAATGCCAACCCTTTTCATGTTGTATGTAGGCCTAGAACCATCTAGGACTTCATCATCTACATATCAAATTATTTTTCATACTGGATGTTGACCTATAACCATATAGGACTTCATCATCTATAGAGCCATTCCTTTTTCATACTATATGCATATCTCTGTAGTGCTAGTCCTTTTTCATTTTGTATGTAGGCCTAGATGCTTCTAGAAATTCATCGACTATAGTGCCAACCCTTTTTGTTGCTATATGTAAGCATATAATCATCTAGGACTTAATCATCTATAGAACTAGTACTTTTTCATGCTAGATGTAGGCCTAGAACCATTTAGGACTTCATCATCTACATAGCCAATCCTTTTTCATACTTAATGTAGACCTATGCCCATATAGGAATTATTAATCTTCAGATCCAGTCCTTTTTCATACTGGATGTATGCCTACAACCATATAGGACTTCATCATATATAGAGCGAGTCCTATTTCATACTAGATGTAGGCTTATAACCATAGAGCCAGTATTTTTTTACACTATGTCTAGGCCTAGAACAATCTAGGAATTCATCATATATAGATCCAGTCCTTTTCATATTGGATGTACGCCTATACCCATCTAGGACTTCATCACCTATAGAGATCGTTGTTTTTCATACTAGAGGTAGGACTAGAACCATCTAGACCTTCATCGTCTACAAATCCAATCCTTTTTCATATTGGATGTAGGCCTAGAAACATTTGAAGGACTTCATCATTTACAGACACTAGTACGAAATGAGGAATTAGATACTAGGTGACTAAAAATTCTAGTCACCATAGGTTTTTCAAGTGATTTACTACTAAATATGAGCAATTTTGATTGATCCAACTTTAAATGAATAAAATTAACGACTAATTTAGTCACCAATTAACAAATATGAATAGATAATAAGTGATAGAATTAAAAATGACTAACATAAAAGACTAATTTAGTCACGACATAAAAAAATGACTATCTATAAGAATATGAATTAGTCATTTATGTTAGTCATTTTTAATTGTGTCATGAAAAATTGCAAATTTGACAATGAAGTGTAAATTGAATTTTGTAAACTGTAACACCTTCTAGTAGTAATATTGGTGCCATGCACCTCGATCTTTAGAGATCCACCAAACCAATTCCGTGAACTTTCTCTTGACCATCTTTATCCCTGCTACACAATTGAAGCAAACCCGACTAAGCGCGTTCCAAAGGAAAATTAGGTTCCTACATCAATTATGAATTAGGTACTAGAACCAATACCATATTGATACCTATCTAGAAGAACCATATTAGTCGTACATCCCCTCAAGGACCGACCATTTGAATGTGCCTCCTCCATGTAGACTTACCAAATGCATCCAATGCATGGCAAAAAAAACACATCCACTTTGGATCTGTGGGCTGAAGGTATCATTCGACCCCTGCTCCCCTATTTTTTGCACTCGATACCCTATTTTTTCAGATGATAGGTCGGTTCATGATCTTGTAGTGACCAATCGGAGCACTTAAAAGGTATGGTTCTTATCGCTTTGATCATGTTCATCACTCCAATCAATAACCAATTGTTATGGATTTTTACAGGTCTCAATGCTAGCGGAGTTACTACTTCCACTTTATATTCACAATTATCACCATCTCCAGCCTATGCGCTCATAACCATTTGCATTTTGATATTTCATCCTAGGAAAAGCATGAGCACCCTCCTACAATGCCACTATTTGCAAAGGTCACCGGTTTTTGCACATCAACATTCCTCACACGCTCCAAAGGAAAACTAAAGCAGACATTAGAAGAAGTGATTAAAATTTGCAAGGATGTTTTGTTGCAAATGTCATTGTAGAGCAGGGGTCAAACTATACTTTCAATCCACAAATACGAAGTTGATGTGTTTTTTTGGCCATGCATTGGATGCATTTGGTAAGTTTACGTGGAGGCCCATTCGAATGGCCGGTTCTCGAGGGGATGCAAGGCCCTCATCTGTGGCTGTCATCGATCACCATCTTGAAGAGTATTGATCATATTTTGGTACCGGTCGGAGTCGATGATTTGGCCGAGAAGTGGTGACTACAACCGGCTTCTAGGCCAAGTCGTCGACCCCGTAGACTACTCTATTTATAAAACTAAACAACTTATACGATAATTATAAAAAAAATATAATATATACCTAATTAACATAATTTATATAATAAAATAAAACAAAAATATATATAACAGAAAAAAAAACCTATATAATTTATATATAAAAAAAATCTATATAATTTATATAATAAAATAATAAAAATAAAACAAAAAAATATATTCTGCCACCCAACTCTGCACCCACCTCTGTTAGGGCATGATGGCATATTTTCTTGAACCCCATGGAGATTTCATCCTATATTTCCATTAATGACTACTCAGCTCGTTGGCGCCAAATAGCCTGTCCAAACTGCGATACCGTTGAGGAGATTGGTATGGATATTTACCGCGGTTGATAGTTTACTATTTCGGTATTACCATCACTGCCAAGATAAAACAACACTAGAGAGAACCTGGAGGTTCATGAAGAGATGGGCCATGAATTCTGCAGCTCTAGAGTCAACATCTCCTTATTTCCTTACAAAATCCCTGGTAAGTTTCTTGGTTCAGTGTGAATTGATAAATTTTGCCCGATTATAATTATATTGAAAGTTCCTTGGTTTAGTACGAATTGGTAAATTTTTCCTGAAGAGTAGATAGCTAGGTTAAAATCGCTGATAAGTTTCTTTTTACTGGGAATTTTTATCATTTAGCTCGGGCATTGACACTAACCCTAGGCATCGAATCAACTCCCGACATCACCTCGTCTTGTGTGCTCGCTCGTCTATGCGGCAGGTTACTAGCTCATGGGTCTCAAGTTGTGTCGATCCAACCGACCACCTGCAAATTGATCTAGAACTGGATCCCACAGCTTTGCTTTCTTAATAGCCATGTCCCACCTAATACCCACCCCATTGAACCTCTCCATAGTTGTCATAGTTCCAAGTAGAATGACATCTGTAGAATGCACACTCCATGTTGAAAACACCATTTTTGTGAGGACGCATTGGTACAATACACAGTTGCCACAAATATTGATTCCATCAGAGGGGCCCACTCCCTATTTACTGTCCAAGTCGTGTGGTACTAGTCTGTAATTCATCTCTGCTATTCAAGTTGACTGTGTGGTACTAGCTTGCAGCTGAGGGGTATGCGATTTGGGAGGTGTTGTAGACAATTTGAAGTTTGAGTAGCTTGCTTTAATGTTGTTTTCCCATATTTCTGGTCCTACAGGTCCTTGAAAACTAAATAGCTTCTCCCACTTGAAATGCTAAAGGCAACTGAACAGGTTATGTGAGGAACACTATTAGTAGAATATCTTCTTCTGCTCCAATAAATTCAACTGTGAGGCCATAAACAGATATAAATGGCAGTTGTGGTAAGTGATGAGACTATAGTGCCAAGATCAGTTCCACATCGAATGTTACTTGAAACATTTTAGTGCTATTAGTCAGCCCAAATGAATAATCTTCTTACAGTGATCTCATCAAAGCAGACATCCCTTGTAGATATTTTTCTCAATTAAAACTGACTGCAATCCAAAAAATTTATGAAGCCCGACACAAAAATGTCCTTTCCTTCAAGGACATATTCCATTAGCATGATTCTCACTTTGCAAACTTATTTCTTCCATGTGGCTCTTTTGGAATATACATATTCTTTAGGGTAAATTATGGTTCTTAGAAGACCCTGTGTTATAATCATCGTGAGTTATGTATGTTTCTTCAACCATGTTGTCAAATGTCCATTTACATTCTTTTTTGTTCAATTCAAAGTCATGCCTGTGGTTAACTGAGCTAGAGGAAGAAATTGCTTTGGCCCAAATATCATAAATTTTCAATAAAACCAAGAATGTAATGACACCCAAAAGGATTAAAATCAATACAATTGCAATAGAGATGCCAACTACTACTCTCTTTGTTAGTTGATTCCTTCTAGATCTTGAAAATTCCAATGAAACCTATGAGCAAGGAGCCAACGGCTTTCCGTAGAGTCCAGGATTTCCCACAAAAGAGATCCAATGCCATTTGGAAGCACTCAGTGGCAACTGTCCTTGGAGAAAATTACTGGATAAGTTCAACATTAGAGGAAATTTGGGGTCTAAAATGGGCCTCCTAAGGAAAATAATAAAATAATAGTTAAAATAATAAAATAATAGTTAAAATAATAAAAAAATACTTTTTAATTTTGGAGGAAGAAAGAAAAAAACTACTTTTTGTGTTCGTATTTTTGACATATCTCCCTATGTATTTACTTAAATTCTGAGTGGGAGAGCTTGTTGGATGCGGAATTTAATTCTGCATCCAACGAGTACTCACACTGCATACTTTTGATGGACCCCGCTACCCCAAAAACAAGAAATACCTGAAAAAACGTGATGATGATGTCATCATCACGTTTTTTCAAGTATTTCTTGTTTTTGGGGTAGCGGGGTCCATCAAAAGTATGCAGTGTGGGAATTCGTTGGATGCAGAATTAAATTCTGCATCCAAGGAGCTCTCCTGCTTGAAATTTGAGTAAAAAGACATGGAGATATGTCGAAAATACAAACAAAAAAAGTAGTTTTCTTTTATGACAAATATGTCAATTCAACCATTATGGTTGACTCATTTTATTGAAATTCTATTGGTTCTTGAATTCCAACTCACAAAATTTGTTGTTGGCACGTTTTCTTATAAGGCCCATTTTAGACCCCAAATTTCCTCTAATAGGCTTAGCCAAGCTTCTAAGATCCCCAATCTCATCAGGAACTTGACCGCTAAGTTGATTATTGGAGAGATTGAGAAATTCGAGCATCATTAAATCCCGAAGTGAAAAAGGAATA
>LPNX010812940.1:125587-135910 GCA_001517045.1 Pseudotsuga menziesii
TATAGATTACCAATCTTTCCAATCTCCACTAGAATTGAGCCTGTCAAATAATATTTGTATGAGAGCCTCAAGTCATAAATTTTTTCACAGTTTTTTATAGAAGAAGGGATTAGTCCAGAAAAGTTATTCTTCTGCAAATAGAGAACATTCGAGGAAACAAGGCTCCCCAGCTGCCTTGGTAAACTACCCCAAAGCTTATTATTGTCAAGAGCAAGAGTGAGTAAACTGTTACAATTCCCAAGACAGGATGTAATTGTTCCATTAAATTCATTGAAGGAGAGTTTTAGCTCTCCAAGCCTGCAAAAATCACCAAACCATCCAGGGATAGGTCCAGAGAAATGATTATTATTCAGATCTAGATGACTCAGATGCGTGCACTTAGAAAGCTCTGCAGGTAACCCACCAGTGAGCTTATTCCAAGATAAGTCCAATAGATTGAGCTCCAACATCTGGCCAATCTCTTTAGGAATGTTGCTGTTCAAGCCATTCCTACCTAGTCGGAGACAACTTAAACCTCTGGAATCAACCAATTGGGATGGGATTTCCCCTTAAAAAATTATTATTTGTCAAGTCCAATGTTTTGAGAAAACTTGAACCACAAAGAGGAATTATGATTCCATTCAATTTGTTGTTCCAGAAATTGACATTAGTCAGGTTTTTCAAATGAATCAAGTCTCTAGGAAGAAGTCCTTCAAAAGAATTATTATATAGAACAATCATCTGCAAACCTTCCAGAATTCCAAAAGTTTGTGGTATTGTTCAAGAGATTATTGCAAGGAGCTTACTTTTTTTATTTCTTCTCCAATACTTCACTTAACTCTTTGTCTTAAAAAAAATATAAATATAGATTTGTTTTCTTGAGTGGATTGCTTCCCCAATAGCTTCAACTCTTTACACATTGTTTGTGTTTGTTTGGATAAAAGTCCTATTTTTTTTCCATGAAGGTTAAGGTATATATACATTATATATGCTCTGATGGCTAGGAAGTGAAAGCTGTAGGAAGAAATCTGCTAGAAATTGTCTTAATTTAGCAGTGGATAGCTTTTTCAGGTTGTTTTCCAATGGAATGGCCTGAAGCAATCCAGAGTGTCTAGTGTCTTGCAGAGAGTGGCATCAATTGTGTGCCTTCGAGATACATGATACCCGATGACGAGAAACCCTCAGAACAAAAGCTTGTGGAAGAGGAGATACCCATCATAGATATCTTTGGTCTCTGTGACGAACGACGAAGAAAGACTGTGGAGGAAATATCATATGCTTATAGAGATTGGGGATGCTTCCAACTGATAAACCATGGAGTTTCTCCAGATATTCTCATGGCTATATGTGAGGTATCGAGAGAGTTCTTTGATCTGCCATTAGAGGAGAAGCATAAGCACACAAATGATCCTCTAACTTATGTTGGATATGGCAGTCGAATTGGTGTGCAGAAAGGCGATATTCTCGACTAGGGGGATTACTTTTTCCACAACTTTTTGCCTCTTTCCATATGAGAGGAGCACAAATGGTCATCCAAGCTAGAGGAATATAGGTGATGAAATAATAGTCAGTGTGCCCCATTTTATTCAAGGACTCAATTTCATGCTTTTATTTGGACTAATTAGTTTCATTAGCACACCTACATAGTTTGTGGCTAGATCTAGTCAATGGAGATTGAAAGATAGCTATAAAATGGAGCTGAAGCGGACAATACCCTAGGAAACTTTCACTGCAAGCCTCTTGAAAAACCTCTTGTATTACAGCCTCATCTTGAATACAATAGGGCAGTTTTTCAAATTCAAATTTGGGACTATAGATGTTGACATGCACCCTACACAAAATCCATTATCCCTCTTATTCCAAGAGGATGAGCCTTCACCATTCTTGATTTGTAGATATCCAGGATGCAGCCAAATCCTCACATTATCTCACCTAAAAAGGCTTCATTGCTTCTCTGCATAGGTTGGTCTTCATATGACTTCTGTAATAGGGACAACATGTCTACATAATTCCTTCATTCATATCCCTATACAGCAGGCTCTGCAGGATCTGATTTTTCAAAATTTTGCTCAAAATTTGTCTGTAAAGTATGCACAATAAAATGTCAAAACAGTCCTTAATGTGTTTCCTTAGCTGTCGAGGTAGGCCAGCAAGCTCACACAAATTTGCATTGCTGGAAATAATGCCTCCAAATGCATGTGAATGCATTTTGAGGTGTAATATGACCTATGCCTACTATTCTTATGGTTACATCTAGAGCTTGAATAATCTTAGTCTTTTTTCCATTTTTACCTTAGGGACATTGTGTCACATACATGGAGTGAAAATTAACATCATCTCCTCGGGAATATCTGATTTTCCATGGACTGTATTGTAATGGTTTTGCACTGAAACAATTTACTGCTAACATTCTACTCTGACATGATGAACTGTTATTTGTTGAGTTCATTATAGGTGAATATTTATGTTTTTTCGCAATTCTATGGGATGCATTATTAGGAAATTACATCCTGAAAAGTGGTAAATGATGCATGGAACTTTATGTAGAGCAGGTCCATCTGCTCTAGCTGATGTAGGTGGTGAACATAATGGACAACCATCAAATGGCTGGAGAGGGTTGTGCAGCATTGCATCATACAGGCCTTACTTCAATGTGGGCACATATGTTGTGGTCGAAATAATTATTGGTTCATTGTATCCATGCCAAGCAGACTTTATTGAATAGATTGCCCATAAATCTAATATGTAAGTTTAACCAATGCCTCTATAAGATTCTGCAGTGAATGTAGATTTTTTTTGAATGATTAAAGTGTTTGCAGACCAGTTCAATTAAAATGGATTTTTATATAGTTTTCTTTCTCTTATTTAAATGGTAATGATGGTTTTTCTCCCATAATTGTGTATGATTTTCGGGTATTGTCATCTTAGCATAAGGAGTCATGTATTTCAAAATTCCAGGTATAAGGAGTTTTTTTCACCAAATTCTAGGTTAGTAAAGATCATTATTTTGTATGTTTTTAATGTCAATAGCTAGAACAATATTTTGGTAGGCCAATCTTTGCTCTTCAATACACCTAAATCAAACCTTTCAATAAACTGTTTGTGAGTAGCTAGCACTGATTTCATCCATTTTGTAGTTTGGAAAAAAAAATACATATATTCTTCGGGTTCATACAATTTAGAAAAATATACATACCCACAGCTGAAGATTAGCATGTATTTGTAACTAGTGTACCGTAATTTTTTCCTTTCCTTGCTAGTTAAGGATATGGATAGGGCCAAAGTTCCATTACTCATTGTACCACCTACCCTGAACTATGGTTTCCTTGAAGAAAACAGTTGCTTCTGCTTCTTTTGATGCTTTCTAACTAATGATCGACAATTGCTCTTCTAAATGACTGTTATGCTTTCTTGTTTGGTATAATTATTGCCATTGGATCCTAGAAAATTATTTCCAAATTGATTATTTATTTGAATTTCCCTGAGCCTTTTTAAAATGGCCTCCACAAATTTTGATCAATTTTGAGAGAAATCACTCCAGAGTCTTCTTAAACAACTAATTGGCTCCAAATGAACTGTCTGTGCTTGACTGCAGTTGCTGCTAAATAACAATCTTATGGGTGTGGGTATGGTGGGGTGAGATTTTGGGTTGGAACAATCTTTTGGTAGGCTAGTCTTTGCTCTTCAATACACCTAACTCAAACCTTTCAATAAACTGTTTGTGAGTAGCTATCACCGATTTCATCCATTTTGTTGTTCGAAAAAAAAATACATATATTCTTCAGGTTCATACAGTTTAGAAAAACATACATACCCACAGCTGAAGATTAGCTTGTATTTGTAACTAGTGTACTGTATTCTTTTCCTTTCCTTGCCAGTTAAGGATATGGATAGGGCCAAAGTTTCATTATTCATTGTACCACCTGCCCTGCACTATGGTTTCCTTGAAAAAAACAGTTGCTTCTGCTTCTTTTGATGCTTTCTAACTAATGATCCACAATTGCTCTTCTAAATGACTATTATGCTTTCTTGTTTGGTATAATTATTGTCATTGGATCCTGGAAAATTATTTCCAAATTAAGTATTTGTTTGAATTTCCCTGAGCCTTTTTAAAATGGCCTCTGGAAATTTTGATCAATTTTGAGAGAACTCACTCCGGAGTCTTCTTGAACAACTAACTGGCTCCAAATGAACTAACTATGCTTGACTGCGGTTGCTACTAAAGAACAATCTCGTGGGTGTGGGTATGGTGGGGTAAGACTTTGGATTGGAACAATCTTTTGGTAGGCTAGTCTTTGTTGTTCAATACACCTAAATCAAACCTTTCAATAAAATGTTGAGTAGCTATCACCGATTTCATCCATTTTGTAGTTTGAAAAAATATTCTTCAGGTTCATACAATTTAGAAAAACATACATACCCACAGCTGAAGATTAGCATGTATTTGTAGCTAGTGTATCATAGTCTTTTCCTTTCCTTACTAGTTAAGGATATGGATAGGGACAAAGTTCCATTATTCATTGTACCACCTACCCTGTACTATGGTTTCCTTGAAAACATCCAAACTTTTAAAGTAAGGACACCATGAGAACAATATATAGAAACATCATGAAAACATCCAATATGGTGTATTGATAATCCTATCATCAATTTTGGTTTATAATCACTATTACCAAGCCTACAAGTTATAGGTTAGAACCCAAGTACCTTCTCATCATTGCTAAGGTTGCTGATATATTGTAACAGTGGCTCTGCATAGTGTGCAATTGAATTGAACTGTTCTGTAGAGGATGCCATGGTTATCCCATTGGAGGTGAAATCCAGGGCAGCCACTCTGTGCCCCTTCTGCTTAAGTAGAGTTACAATTTTATACCAACACCAGGCTCCATGCCCAAATCCATGAATTAACACAAAGTGTTGTTGTCTTGCTTCTCCTTCCTAACCAATTTTAGGAGAAAAAACTCAGATCTCCTCATTATGATATTCCATACTTGTTCTCTTGCAAATAGTAAACTCAAAACCGAAAAAAAAACAAAAGATTCTATTGAAGTTTTGGGATTGGATTACTTGTACATGAATAGAAAATAGGAGCAGCATGACACCAATAGTTCTACTCCATTGCAACATCATCGTAAAAGTAGACCACAATACTTACTACAGTGCTCAGGGAATGCAAGTTCATTTCCTTAGCATAAATATGGATTTGATTCACACACTTTTGTGGGAAGTTCTCTGGTTGGCATGTATGCAAAATGTGGGTGTATAAAAAAGGCAAGTCATTTTCCAATTTGCCTCAATGGAATTTGGCTACATGGAATGCAATGATTATAGGATGTGCACAACATGGGCTAGTAAAGGAGGCTCTAGAGCTCTTTTTAGAAATTGAGCTGGAAGGAATGAAACCAAATGATGTCACATTCCTTTGTGTTCTCTCTACATGTAGCCATGCAGGGCTAGTTGATGAAGGTGAGCATTACTTCGATTCTATGAGTCGAGATTATGACATTACACCAAGAGGGGAACACTATGCCTACATGGTTGATATTCTTGGTTGCTCTAGATGGTTGCAAGAAGTAGATGAGTTTATCAAAAAAATACCATCTGAACCAATAGCATCCGTGTGGGGTGATTTACTTGGAGCCTACAAAATGCATGGCAATATGGAGCTGGGTAAACTTGCTACAGAGAAATTTTTTGAGTTAGATCTGCACAACTCAGGAAATCATGTGTCGTTGTGTAACATATATGCTGCAGCTGGAAGGTGGGAAGATGTTGCCAAAGTAAGGAATATGATGCGAGAATGTGGGGTGAAAAAAAGAGGCAGGACTTAGCTGGATCGAAGTCAAAAGCAAGGTGCATACCTTTGTTTGAGATGACAACTTGCACCCTCAAGAAAAATAAATCTATGCGAAGTTAAAGACATTGAATGAGTAGATGAAGGTAGCATAATATGTGCCTAAAACAAAATTTGTGCTTCATGATGTGCAAGAAGAACAGAAGGGAGCCCTTCTTTGCTTTCATAGTGAGAAGTTGGCAGTTTCCTTTGGGCTTATCAATACGCCCATGGATAAAACTATAAGGATTATAAAGAATCTACGAATGTGTGGTGATTTCCACAATGCCATTAAGTTCATATCCAAGGTTGTCAAGAGAGAAATTGTGGTAAGGGATACAAATCATTTCCATCATTTCGAGGATGGAGTTTGTTTTTGTAGGGATTATTGGGGACAGTAAGTTGAATGAGTAGCAAACTAATCAATGATATTTTCTAGGTACTCTGGGTTCACATATACGTTGAGGCTATGATTATGGCAGATAATTTTGACAAGAGACCCCCCCTAAGTTTTGAGTTGTAAATTTCAATGTAAACCATGATTTCTGAGTGGAATATTTTCCCAAATAGTATCCTCATTGGGAAATGTTTTTGTAAAATTAGAGAGCTCCAAAATGTTAGGAAGTCCATCTATTTATGTCTTTTCCTCTTCTTCTAGTCTGTGTGATAGCAATTTCTCCTACTAAAGGATGAGGAGATCACAAATACAGAGCTTTGAAGTTATCTTTTTATGCATAGCATCCTAGACCTCCACATACTATCAACTTAATTATGTTCTGGTAGGGATGATAATTCCATAAATACTTGCACCTATTCCAGATAGGATAGTCTCCTATGTCAACCTGCTGAAATCATAGGTCAGTTCCTTATGTATGCTTAAGTGCTTTGGAGAATTGATCAACACATCAAAGTGAAAGAAGTGTATTTCTTGGCACACATAGCACATGTCCCTCCTGACTTCCTAGTAACTAGGATACCATTTTCTTAAATTGTAGCTACATCATAAAGACATGGTCACCACTGCCTTGTACTTAACTATGTAATGAAGAGTTACAAGCTGCACTAATTCACTTGTAATTATATTAAAATTAATGATGATCCACGTCTATCACTATTTACTAGAGTAGGGAGGCATTCCTTCTAATCAAATTTAATTATACGACCTGAAAATGTTTCTTTTATTTTTGAACAAAAAGACTAAACACTATTATATCCCTTATATTGCCCAAGCATTGGAGGGGTGTAAAACCAAACTATCCTACCTTAGATTTATTGTCCTCTCATATGGAAATGCAATTTTAGCAAAAACTCTGGCCAGTGTTTTCATTCCTAGATCCAAGATTGAGTGAACTTG
This sequence comes from Pseudotsuga menziesii, assembly GCA_001517045.1. Classification (NCBI taxonomy): domain Eukaryota; kingdom Viridiplantae; phylum Streptophyta; class Pinopsida; order Pinales; family Pinaceae; genus Pseudotsuga; species Pseudotsuga menziesii. The sequence continues at coordinate 132,754 of LPNX010812940.1, forward strand.
TGAATTTGAATATTTTGGATTGTATAGGATTTCTTTAGAGATCGAGGCTACTTTGGGTACATTATAGTGGTGAGAGGATGTATAGTTTTGGAATTTAGTCCCCTTTAAATGATCAGATGTCAATGTTTGGAAGCCAATCTCAGGTATTATACCAGTGAGGTTTGGTTACATTATCATGAACTCCTTACTGAGTTGTTCATTCTAAATATGTCTATCAATGGAGTTCTTAATGTACATTTCAGTTGAGTAATATCTAGAAGCTAAGATCCAGGGGTTTTAATAATAGAAAGTATTGGGGATCCTCTATGCTAGTCGAATTATGTTTTTGTTCCGCATACATCAAATATGACAAACCATTGTTTACATTAAATAACTCCATGTCATTCCAAATTCCCTGTCTATTTAGAAACCTTCTAGGAACAAGTCTTTTATCTCTCCTTCCCACACTAGAATCACCATGAAAGAGGATTCTTCTACTCATAGAAGAAGTTGGTGTTTCCTGAAGAAATTCCACATCAGAGGTTGATCCTTCAGAGCTTGTCAAATTCGATATTTCTGATAGACCAAGTCTACTATTATTGCTCAGTTCTCCCTTATGCAATGTCGCTCTAACCTACACAATCTGACCCAATCCAACAGAGAGATTGCGAGTTGAACTTGGCTGCCCTGATGCAGTAGAATTTGGCTGCACATTCCATGTATTCTTCAATTTTGATAAGCTGGAAGCACCCAGTTTAGGAATTGCTAATACTGACTTTGGAAATAGTGACTTTCTGCTTGAGGGATGTCCAATAATTTTGGAGGATTCCCCTGGTTCCTTATCTTCAACTCGGTTATCTTTGAGAGAATTCACTCTGGTACTACCCCCAATTCTTGTAGGGTAATGAGTAGGGTAATAAGTTTTGTGACTTGTCATGTCCACAACCTTTCCTAGTGGTGTTATGCCATAAGACTTTTGCTCCCTAGAAATGACCATTTTATTATGATCTTATAAACATTAGGTAAAGCAGCAGTAAAGACATGTTTTTTCCTAAAAGTTATCTTTGTCTTCAGTACCAAAAATAGAGGACCTTGGGTTCTACCGGACTCCTCAAAGAACAGAATACCTATCTAACATTCCAAACTAATCCTCCTTAAATTTAATTTAGCTGTCCCTGGTCATTAAATTTAATTTCCTCCAGAATTGAGTACCCACCTGATGTTTCTGTACTGTTCTCTATCTTCCTCTTCTTTCTTTGCAACTCTTTCTCTTTCTTCAATGGAAAACTCTATTACACGTTGAATATCTTGGCCATACATTCTTAAAGCCCTTCTTGACTGGTTTGTCGTAAAACCTATATTGAGAAGTGTTGACAAAGATTCAATTGAGACTTGAAGTTGTCCACAAAAAAGACAAAGGCAACATAATGAACATAGAAGTGCCATTATAATTAACTGAATATTTGTAAGAATAAAATATAATTATGAATGAAATCTACAAGGAAAAGTTTGCAATTAAACAACATAGTCCACAAATAAAATGAATTTCATTGTTAACGTAAATTCAAATTTTGGACTAAATACCTGCTGATATTTGGCTTGAGCTATTGTTAGTGCTTTGTAAGACTCTTCCAATAATCCTGTGTGGTAAGCCACAACACCTTCCAGAAGCTCCAGTTGTGTGTATCTATCTAATCATTATTATTTAGCAATTAAATCTACGAAGGAAAACATCTAATGCAATCCAAATGTGGAAAAGAACAAATCTATACTAACAACATTTAGGTCCACTCATAACATATATGGCATGTTCAAAGTATATTCTCAGTATGACATGGTTCCTAGCTGTAAGGTGAACAAATTTAAACTCCTAGAATTTGAAAACCATAAGCTAGCTGACGTTTAGAATAAATCTCTAGTAAACTCTACCAAAACAAATGATCCGTATGAACATATTCCTTTAGGATAGGATCAATCTTGAAAGAGAGTTTACATGGCAATTTATGGACAAAATCCTCCTTGTAGAACCCTAGCTCTCTCCATATTTAATTCACCATAGCAATTTTCAAGCCCTTTGCGGGCCTCTTTTATCCGCATTCTAGCCACATCCAAACAAGATATGTCACGCTGCATGAAATAACACTACATTGTGTCTATTTGCAGTAGCGATGCATGATCCACCCTCTAATTAGATAGGAAGGGAAAAGTTTGTATACAACTAAATTGAGGACAAATAGAAATAGGAATCCTACATATAAATTTGGAAAAATTGAGAACCAAATAGATAACTCACCTCGATTACTTTCTGATCACAAACAGAAAATGCCTCCTGCAAGAAAAGCAGTTGTCAACAAGTACAAAAAATTGTTGACGGTGGAGAAATTGTCCAGGTAATTGAAGGTTGTGATGCCATTTTATGCTAGGACACACTAAATTGTGTGAGAAGCAGAAACTCTAAATTGTGTGAAAAGCAGAAATACTAAATTGTGTGAGAAGCATAAAATCTATTTCAACATCAATTTATCTTCCATTTAGGTGAGTGATTTATGCCCACTTAGGGACACCACTCTCATTAAAATGGAAGAAACTGAACTAGTATAGACTGTGCTTAGCTTGTTGAACTTAGATCCCAGAATAGTTACTTTGCTTGCCACAGTGGCACTCTATATGTATTCCAATAATGAATCCAAACTCAAAACCTTGATAGTTTCCAGCAGTGGAAAACGTATATCAATAATATTTAGACTGATCAAGAACTAGTTGTATGAAAAAGTGAAAGGGTGAAAGTGCTTGCAAGTGCACATTCACATAGTAATACTCCAAGGAATCTAAGGACAAATTCAATTGAGCAAATAGTATCCATAAAGATACAACACTGAATATATTAAATGTTACTTAGAAAATCTAAATTGTTGCAAAGTATGTTTACTACTATGAAAACAATGTGTGCAAAATATATAATACCAATTGATATATGATAGAAATGTAACCCCGATCTTTAAATGATTACCAATATGTGACAAATTAATCAAGCACCAATTGTTATCAACTTCTAAACATTTACAATCCACTATGACTGAGTTGTGACACTTTTTATGAGAAATGCAATCTCCAGTAGTAACCACAGTATGTCAATAAACAACTATTATTTGTATCTTAAATAAAAATTGTGATAAAC
>LPNX010812940.1:135995-156615 GCA_001517045.1 Pseudotsuga menziesii
TTGGCCTTATTTATTTGTGGACTATGAGTAACTTGTAGGACATCGACAATATGTGTTGCTATATGCTTCTTGAAATCTGAGACAAGACTATCCCAATGTTAGGATTTATGACAAGAATGCAACTAACCTTCAAGGCCTGCTAATTACATGTTATAACAGCTATGACCAAGGTGCATCATGATCATCCCAAATATGAGTTTATGTAGGGTCCCATCAGGGATATGTTGCTTGTTAAACTCAGACTGAAGGGTATGGGACTGTTTTAAATAGTTACAAGAACAATGGGGGTCTGAGATTTAGTTTGTACAAAATTAGGAGGGGGTTTAGGAAGCATATTTATGACTATCCTAAATAGACAACACCCAAAAAATGGATGAATGTTGGGTGTTTTTAGAGGAGGGCCAAGAAATTTAGGATGAGGTCTGGGTGAAGGTCCAAGTCTAGATAACAAAAGGGGAAGGCCTCAAGTCTGAATGAGACTTTTATTTCTCTGATATGGACTATTAGCGATCCTTTCTCACAGGCCAAGGTATGGAAATGGACAAATAAAAGGGTCCAAGGGATTTTAGTTTATGAATTAGTAACTAGGGATTAGTATCTAGGTTATTCAGGGATGTTAGGAAATAAATGTTTCCTTGACATGGCTAAGGGTAGGACATAGGATAGGGTTTATTTTTGGGAACTAGGGTTGTGTAAGGGTCTGTCCTAAGGTTTGTAGCTAGGCTGCAGGTTAAGCAATTAATTAGGGTAGGCTAGCGAGTAGTATAGGGAAGAAGGTTCAAGACTATTGGGTGGATTAGGTTATAGTTTAAGTTTGTATCAAGAATATATGGGATATATCCCCAAGAAATAAGTTTGTATCAAGACTCTGACAGTCCTTGCATTTCTAGAGAAAGAATATCTTCCTGTGAAACCCTGTCCAGCTGCTTCTCCTTGCTACCACCATCACCTTCATCCCATACAAAATCTAACATTTGAGTGTCTACTTGACCAAAAGCAATGCTTGCTTCATGCTGAGATTGAACAAAAGGATCAAAATCTCTCCTTTTAGGGGGCATTATCACTGTTCTTTGATGCTTGCCTCTTTTCCCTTCTCTTCTATCCTAGGACTCCAAAAAGTTGCCAGTGCTCATCCTTTCTATATCCTCTTCCCACAGAGAGTTCAACATCATTTCATCCTCAGAAGTTTTTGCTCCTTCAGTTTGAAAACCCAAACCTTCATTTCAGCTTTTCTTGTTTCCATCATTTACTTGTGGTATTGAATCTTTATTTGGTTCTAGGTTATAAGGATAGGAACAGTCCCCAATCATGGGAACATACTCAACATACTTGTTTTCTGCAGGCCTCCAATCCATGAATGAGGAGGAATTGATCACAGGGGATCCCATACATATTACATATCTTACTGAATATTTAGACATTAATGGTTGTTGCAGGGGATCCCATGATTTGTAGGCATCTTGCTTTATTTAGGAGCTCTTTTTCTGCACTCCTATTATGTGTTGGCACTATCGTACTCAGCAGTCCCATTGACCTACTTTTGTGGTCATTTGTTAGATATTAATAAATTTATCTAATCTATTTGTCTCCTTGTATTTTGCATAACCTATTGAAGCTTGCTTATAAGGATAAGTAGACTAATCCATAGGAATGACAAATAGTCAAGTTAAATTTTTTAAACATAAAGAGTATGATTGTAACTATGGTAACTTTACATAGTATAAAGTTTGAATTCCTCTGCCTATCATGAATACTGGTTTAATTTCTCATTTAAAGGTCAATATTTTCCTTGAGCTATTCGACATAAACACATACTTCGTAGAACTTAGTCCAAGTTTTGCTATGGCATATTCTATGATTACAGGTGTCACCTCTTTTGCAGGTACAAGCAAGTAGAGGTTCTATAATCTTTTACAAATGCTGTAAGTATGTGTTTATATACTGATGCTTTTCTTGCTTTGTTAAAGAGAGCTGGATTCAAGCTGATGTTAACATCTGTTAACAAAATCATTTAAGATTATATTGCAATTCCCGTGCTTCCATGTAATTAGTAGAAACACATTATCAAGATTTTTCTTTCATGCATGTGCATTGAATGTGAATAATATATTTCTAGATTTTTTTACTCTAGATTTGTGGCGGATTGGTTTAAGTGGGAAATTAACATCCAGGAATTGCATGTCACAAATAATGGATGGTATGTTCAATGTTAGTTGAGTGCTTTTGCTACCTGTTTTTATGGGTTTTCAATGTTAGTTCTTTGTCTATGCGACATTTTGTTATGTGGATTCTCAAGTACAATGCTTAAGATTTTGTGGATTATCAAAATATGAATTGTTATTGACTTCCTCACGTGGACAAAGTGGTTAATGGGACTGAAAGGAAGATAAAAAATACAGTACATCAAGTGAAGTAAATATATTTTGAGCAATCATTGATCATGAAACAATGTAAGATGACACAAATGAATTAAATTTAATAGTGTGTTAAAGTGGGTGCATCTTTCTCTAGTGTACCAAAAACTGACTAGATAGGTGCTAGGGTCTAGAGATTGAAAGGTTCTCCACTTGGGAAGAGTTGCTATGTGGATCTCTTCCCAAGAGGAGAGCATTTCAAGCTTTATGTCCTAGCACATAGAAGCTAAAAAAAATGCATTATATAGCTATTTGCATCAAGACATGCATTCTTACTAGAAAAAAAGAATGCTTGTCTCGATGCAGTATAGCTCTAGAAACAATGACCTCGGACACTCATGTGTGATGAAGATGTCCCATCATGTCAGTCAACTATAGCTATGAAGTTAACCTTTTATAGAACAAGCCTTCTTTGCAGCTATTCAAAACATTATATTACTAATATTGCACTCATTGTCCCACTTTATTCGAGTAATATCCATTTATAAAATCAATTCCCATGCTCCCGTGTTTAGATATTTCTCATATTAATACAATGGAGACATTGTCCCACTTCATTTAAGTAATATACATCAATAAAATGAATTCCCATGCTTCTGTGTTAGGATAATTGTTAATACAATCGTAGTTTGTATCATGATCAATGAGAGACAAAATGAATGATTTTAAATTGCAGCTACTGTTGTGATTTTGCATTCTGAGTTAATCTATTTAGTATACAAAAGTAGTTTAAAAAAATGAATATGAGATGCAAGAAACAAATGCAATGGGTGTTTAATTGAACGAGATAAAAGAGAATCCAAATGATGGGTTTTATTACTAATTTGTTAATCAAGAGTGGATGACCTTTGGGCCATTGCTCTTAGAATATGTGTTACAAAACCTGGGTTAGGGAAAAACTTGGAGAGGCCAAAATAAGACTTGGCCCAAACTGAGGAAAAATTCAGCTGACGCACAATTGGCTATGATTCAAAATTGCAGCAGTTGAGTCATACTTGTCTGCCACAACTTTGAATTGATGCCAATTTAATTCGGTGCATATTTTTTTCCTGTGCCAGGTTTTATCTGCAAGCCTGGGTCAAACACAATGACCTAGAAGTTTCTTAAAAATCATTTAGTATGAGGATCCTAGGTGTTCAAGCCTCCTTTAATCCTAAACAAGTTCATCTCATTCACTTTCAGTGTCTCCAACATTAAATCTCCTTGCCTTGGCAGTGGAAGCTGCAGCATCAGGGTTGAGTTCTGATCATGGCAAGCTGTTGGTCAATAAGGGTGGGCAGTCATCAATGTTTATATCTAAAAAACATATTGATGCCAAACCTAATGCAATGAGTGGAACAGATATAAAATTAAATTCACGTGTAAATACCGTTGGGGAAGCTTTCCATGGAAAGAATGCTAGTTTAGTTGATCCTACTATGAAATGTAGGAGCCATGAAGGTTTTAAAATTCTATTGAAAAATTAGTCCTCTGACACACACAAGGGTTCATTAGAGCTGGGCAGTGGGCACATTGAAACACCAAGAAGTGAAAGAATAGATGCCACTTCAATGTCATCTGGTATTGTCTGTGTTGGACTTTCTAAAGATAGCTTTCCAATCTCTATCCCTCAAAGCAATAATTATGTAGTTTGTAGATTGACATCTATCATAAATTTGTTTGAATATCATCATTGTCAAGCAATAACAACTTCTTAAAGGGTGCTAGCTCAATGGTAGAGCGCTTGCCTATAATTAGGCAGGAGGTTGGTGGCTTGATTCCTCCACGCCCTATCATAAATTTGTGACTACAAAAATGACTAAATTCGCATATATACAACTATTAGTAGCTAATTTCCCGTATCTTAGTTGTATTTAGCTTAGTCATTAATATGCTAACATCTAGTAGTTTATTTAGTTGTATATTTGGTCATTAATGGTTGCAATCAGTGACTAAATCAACGACTAAATCAATGACTAACTCAGTGACTAAATCAATGACTAAATCCATGACTAAATCAATGACTAAATCATTAACTATCAATGACTAAAATAATGAATAAATCATGGGCTATCATTGACTAAATCATTGTCTATCAATGATTAAATCAATGAATAAATCAATGATTACTAAGTCAAGCTATTAATTACTAGTGAAATACAATTAACTATAAGATAGTGGAAATTTGCTACTATTAGTCATTGACTAAAAAATAGTCGTTTATAGAATGATTTTAGTCATTTTTTTAGTCATTAATTTCTCATTTTCTACTAGTGAAAGCTAGTCCTTTTTCATATTAGATGTAAGAACCACTATGACTCATCAATCCCTCTTGTGATGGACAATGATCTGCACTAGTCCAAGGTTATCCTTGAAGTTCTCAAGATTCACTCTAACCAGAGGACTGGTCAAGAGAATGGCTATCTACTCATCCATTGCAACATATTGGTGCTTCACTACTCCTCTATGCACCATATCTCGGATATAGTGATACTTGATATTGATATCCTTTGAGTTGTCATGGAATATTGGGTTCTCAGAAAACTTCACACAACTCTAGTTGTCACAGAATATACAAGTCACCTCTAAATCGAGATCAAACAAATATGACAGTAGCTTCGAGATCCATAGTACCCCACAACTATCCTAACATGCTACAAGGTACTCTTCCTTGACTATAATCAATGCCACACTCAACTACTTCCTTCTAAACAAATATGTCATACTGGATCCCAAATTGATGCAGCAACTTGAAGTGATTTTCCTATATGTGGTACTTCCTTCCCAATCTGAATAAACATAACCTTACAGGTTAATATTATGATTTGTCTCATACTTGATCCCATACTCAATTGTACCCTTGAGGTACCTCAATACATTCTTTACAAAAACCAGGTGAACACATCTTGGATCTGTCATAAATTGGTTCAATGTGTTCATAGCAAATCATATGTTTGGCTTCATGTTTGTAATGTATGTCAATGAACCAATCATTTATCTATACATCATGGAATTAACTATCTCTGAAGAATCATCAAATAATAGCTTCAAGTTTTATGCCATGGGTGTGGCAATGTCCTTGTAGTCCATGATTTTGAGCCTCTTCATAATATCTACTACATACTTTTCTTGCCTAAGGAATATCCCATCTGAAATCTGCCACACCTCTAGTCCTAAGAACTAGTGCATCATCCCCAGGTCCTTCATTTTGAACTATGAGTAAAGCCTCCTATTTGTTTCTACAATGATCTCATCCTCACCTATTAAGAACAATTCATCTACATGCAGTAGGAGTATCACTGGTTTTCCATCCTCAACCTTTAAGTAGAGTTTGGAATTTTCTTTACTCTTAGTAAATCCTAATCTCATCATAAAATTATGCATCCTACCATACCACGTCTTGGATCCCTACTTCAAACTGTACAAGGCCTTCTTTAACTTGCACACATGAGTTTGTCTATCATGTGTCTCAAATATCAGTGGTTGCTCCACACACACTTCCTCTTCAACTACACCATTCAGAAAAGTTGTCTTAACATCCATTTGGTGTATATTCCATTTCATTAAGGCTAGTATAGATCTAATGGAAGTGTATCGTTCTATAGGTGTAAATATATCCTCATAATCTATGCCTTCTTTCTAGGAGAATCCATGTGCTACAAATATTTCCTTGTATTTTTTAAGACACTACGGACTTCCCTTCTGGTCTCGAGACCACCTCTAAGACATCATTCTTCATGATTGAATGATACTTTTCGATAATGGAATCCTTCCATTCCTTCTTTTTTGTTTCTTCCTCATAGTTGGAAGGCTCTACATCAATGATGTCACATAACAATTCCACGTAAATGGAGTGTGTACGAGCTCTCTTTCTTTCTCTAGAAGTCTCATCTAGAGCACCATACTTCTCTATATCTTGAATTATCTCTTGTGCCCAATTTGGTATTCTCTTATAGGAGTTATTCTCATGAGGTGGATCTATAGGTTTCTACGGTTCTATCATGTCATGTTCTTCTAGGATCAATTCTTCCATAACCGTGTCTCTGGTTCTAGGAACTTTACATTATTCAGTTTCTTCAAAGTGGAATTGTAATAACCCAAAATTTCATAACAATTAAAAAAATTTCATGTAACATAAAATGTTCAAGGTTGTCATTTCCAATGAACCAATAGCTGTTAGCGGTTACTCAAATAGTAAAATTTAACAAAGATCATTATATTTCTTGAGCTCTATATAACTTATAAGTCTTATTTTGAAGTACTATGTTAGGGATGTAAACACAAAAAAAATATGTTTGCTGGAAGAAAGAAAGGAAACTAGAACTTAATCTGATATTAATTGTGTTATTACTTTCTTTTGTCAAGTAGGAAAGAAGCTTAGATGAGATCAAGGATTACGTAGCTTACAACTATGCAGTGGAATGATGCTTCTTTTATAGGTTCTAAATAGGTAAGCAGTGTTGTTACCAATAAAATATCCATATCGAGTATAATATTCAACTAGCATAGGATAAAATGCTAGTAAAAATGTTTGTTTCCAGCTTGACCCTGAAGAAGGTATTGTTGGTATTTCTAATGTTATCAAACTGCGTAAATGATGGTAATAACAATACTATGAAAGGATGGGTTATGAGCAGTCAAGTTTACCACTATAGTACTTGATCCAAATAATCTCCCTTCTTGTATTTTCAATTTTATGCTTATATTTAATTTTGGGATGTTATAGATTAAGAACAGTTCTACTCTTGCCAATAAGAGATTAGTATCCTATATAATTTCATAAACGAGAAGATATGTTATACATACTTGCATCCATAACTACATCTTTGTTGTTTAGAAATTGGAATATGGTATTGTTCTTATCTATTTGAGTTCTTTTTAAACTTTAAATACTCTCTATTAGTAATTCTTCTAAGTCATGTATTCTTACCTAGTTCTCTAGTATATAAAACTTGTTTTAAATGAGCTTTCGATTACAATGGACATATTGTAATTTCCAAATATATTATTATACTAATCCCAGCTTCAGTATTTTTATTAATAGGTATATTCAGGTAACTCATTTATTTTCCTTGATTTGTATAATATCATTAGCAATAGTAGGTGTTAGAGGAAACCTTATAAATGCTAAAGCTATAGTTAAACTATCCACAAAACCCTATTGTAAAAGAACACCTTCCAAAATCCAAGATGTATGGTTAAATACTTTTATGGAAGGTTAATTTATCTCCATCATTGTGGTCTTATTACTATTAAATATAAATATTATTTAATAGCAAGGTGAACATAGATAAATTATAGTTAATCATATGTCCCTTAGTATAAATGAATACTTTTCCATAATGCAAAGACTATGGTTTATGAACAAGGAAAATATTGATACTATGCAATAATATTATAAGGTTTTGACTTAAAATCCCAATGATTTGTGCAGGTTAACAAACGGGACTTTCCACTATAGCCTGATACCCATAATTTGTAAATTATTGATGGACAAGTGGTTGGTGATTAGAGCTTAGGGTTTTTCATTGACTTGAAACGCCATATAACTGACTTTAACCCTAAAAATGCACTTTTTTTATTTGGGTTGTGGAGTGGTCGAGCCAAGAGCTTGTGGCCACCATGCTTGCTGTCGAACCTTCATTAAAAAGCACACAGGCCTTTGTGAGCCTTACGAGCTGGTGTAAAGGGTGAGTAAGCAGTCTTGCTACCATCATGAGGTGGTTTTTTTTTTTAAACTTTGTTGAGAGTACTGAGGGCTTGTCTTTTCCTTCGCATTACTGTGAGAGATGGAACTCTAAATTAGTAAAGAGTGCGATGGGGTTTGTTTACTGTGTGAACTGAGTTCTTAATGACTATTCGTTCCTCCACGAGGGTTTTGGTCTTATCTTTCCACAGCCTGAGACTCCATCTTGAATACTGCACACTTGCATGATTATGTTGGCATGGTTCCACTTCAGTTTGTAATGCTCATGAGGGAAGTAGGGTAAGACTGCTACATTCAGCCGCTTCACTGTGCTCTAGGTAAGAAATTTCGACTGGTTTACTGCTTTGAATAAATTTAATTTTATTTATTTATGGATTTCAGTATTAACTCACATCTTATTTTTTGTCTTGTTTGTGCAGGCTCATCACGGTGGCTCGAAGTATTGTTAACTTCATCAACAAAGCTTTCACGAAGGCTTTGAAACCGGTAAGCCTCGGTTTCACCTAGGGTTTTTCTCCTACACAGTTGTGAGGTGGATTTTTATGGCACTGCCAAGTGTTGTGGTTGTTGGCTCAGCTGTGGCATTTACTTGCTCTATTTGTTCCATTTAAATTCTATTTTTAAAATCCCTAGTGGTTGTTTGTAATGTGAGGGTAAGGCTTTCACAGCCGTGACTTACATATTTTGTTTTGAGCCTTCTCGGCTTTAGTTGAATGTATAGTAATAATTTTAAAACTGGCTTTTAAGCCATAGCTTTACTGTTAGGCCATTTGGTCGTTTCACAAAGATCTGATTAGGGTTTTTAAAGAAACTTGAAGGGTTGTTCTTACAACACTACTCGCTTTGGTAAAGGGATTTCGAAGCTGAACAGATGGTTGTTTTCAATTTTTGAGAACGTTGTTTAAGTATTGATACCTTTATGTAGGATTTTAAGCTATGAATGATATATAAAAGCTGCAAGCCAAGACTCAGTTTGTTCAGTTTCATTTTTATTATTAAAAGGTTTTTTCACAGCTTATTGTTGATTCAACAGTATTTCAGTTTCGTTTAAATTTATGTATATTTGGTTTATTGTAAATATTTTAATGTTATTTACTTTTTTTTATGGACATTTTGTTTCTTATTAAAGGACTATTATTTAATAAAATTTGGTTAAGAATTATTTTGCTAGCACTAAAATTAATAATACTGTAATAAATTATGGAAATGGGATTGAATATATAAATGTATTTCTTTTCTGTAATGTTCTGGAATATACTGGTAGGGTTTAGTATTATAAATTTTTACTTTATTCTGCAAAATAGATCTTTTGTAAACCCTAAATAATCTTAATGGTTTATAGAGCTAGTATTTTTGTTTCAGTAATCCTAGTTTACATTTTCTCATGAACGAACTAACTAGGTAAATACTTAATCTAATATGTTGTTTTACTAAGTTAAACCTAGCTTAAATATTTTGTTGTTTCTACATTATTTATTTAGGTCTCCTTACGAGATTTATGATTTGTAACTTTACTAGTTTTACTGTATAAAATATTATACATACTATTGTATAATATTTAAATTTGTTTTTCTACCTTTAATTAGTTAATTTAAATACTTTCAATAGATAATACAAATACAGCTAAAGTTTGTAAATAATTTACACAAAATCCTGTAGAAAGTAATCATTTGCATCTGCATTCAAGTTTTATTGAATCTACCTATTTGAAATAAATATACCTACTGTACTTGAGTACTTCCTTGCAAAAGGTGTGGAAAAATACAATTTAGGTAATTTTTCCTATCTATCAAATTACTCATAAACTTCTTTACCGATTTACCCTAATCTAGTTAATTACTAATTTTCACAACATATATAATTTTTCCAATTTATTCCTTAACATAAATAAAACAACAATATATTATATTAATGAAAACTCTTAAACTTTCCAGATGCAGTGAATAAATAAGATAACTGAACTAAGCAAAACTTGGAAGTATAGATGAGGTGACAACAACTTAAGGAGGTTGTTCCTCCCAACCAACTCCTAGAGAAGAGCTGGACCGCAATTCTCAGGACCCCTGAGCTTGTTTCCTGGTCCTCCTTTTAGAGTACTTGGTGAGAGATGTAGTCTTGAGATCCTCTGCAACTACACTGAGTGTTCAACAGTAATTCAGTTCTGCTTACAACAGTAAGAACTTTGTCTTAGAATAGCTGCACTAGTTCAGGTCTACAGCACTTATCCCCTCAAACTTACTTCATCTAGTCCCCTCCATCGAATTCACATGCGCACTTCATTCACTCAGAATGATCACAAATCCAGAATGAGCAGCCTCAATTGTCTTCAATGGGAAGTTTTATTAGCATGCCTAGGTCTTTTGGGTCAGTTTTTACTTAATGAGCCACTTGCTCCTATTCCACTTTCTTGGGGAATCATGACCAAAAAAATAGGGAATTTTCCACCTACAACAGCTAGAAGTAGTTTGAGGATGCTGCCACTTTTCAATCTTCTCTCAACCTAGTCTGCTCCACCAAGTGACCAGTAAACCCTCATTTAACAACTTCCCTAATCTCTTGTCTCATCTTTTATTTATTTATTAATAAAATATTCTGCAATACATTAAATTATCCTTGACCCCACTTGGTCATTAATTAAAAACTTTAACATAAAATATAACATAATGTTCCTCAAAAACATAAAATTGTTTTGCAAGTTGGGGTATGTGACATGGAATTGTCTTGATCCATTGTGGGATGAGTCTTCATCAAAAGTCACATCTCGATTGGTCTCGATATTCTCGAATCCTGGAAAGTATATTCTGTATGGATTTGTTGTGTCACTGTATCCAACGAATATGCCCTTATTTCCTAAAGGATCATGTTTTATTCACTTTTCTTTTGGAACATATATGTACACATGGAAGCCAAATATTTTGAGATGGTTGACTTTTGGTTTCTCTCCTGAGAAAACGTCTTCTGGAGTATTTTTATCCAAGAAACAATGGGGTGTTCAGTTTTGTACATACATGGATATTCTTATTGCTTCTTCCCATATGTGCATTAGAAGGTCTTGGTGATGAAGCATCACCTTTGCTTCTTCCATTATTGTTTTGTTCTTCCTCTCTGAAACACCATTTCAATGAGGATTGTAGGGAGCACTCATCTCCCTCTTAATCCTAGATTCTCTACATAGGTATTTGAATTATTCTGAAGTGAAATCACTGCCATTGTCTAATCATAAAGTATTGATCTTATTTTCAGTGTGGTTCTCTACCAAGGATTTGAATTCCTTCAACTTACTGAAAAACTTCACTTTTTCCTTTCACGAAATAAATCCATGTTTTTCGAAAATAATCATCTATAAAATAAACATAGTATGCATACCCGCTTAAGGAGTTGGATGACATGGTGCCACATACATTTGAGTAGATTATTTCGAAAATATTTTTTTTTCTCACTGGTAGGAAATGGTTTCTTCACATTCTTCCCTTGTGCACATCCTTAGCGAATTTCTTCATGCTTTACTTGAATCTTGGGTAATCCTATCAATACCACTTTACTTGTAATTGGTAGTGCTATGTAGTGTACATGTGCAATCCTTCAATGCCATAGTTCACTTGGTTCCGTAGAGTCATTAACCAATGCTTGTTCATGTTGTCCCTTCAAATTGTATAGGAATCCCTCTTGCTCCCCAACTACTGTTGCATCATCTATTGTCCCACCTCTTTGTCACATGAGTACTTAGCCATCAACAAATGCAAGATGCAATCCTTTATGGAGATGATATTTTTAGTCAAACCTGGTACATAAAGAACATCCTTTATCTTCATTGATTTTCCTGAATCCAACTTGTAAGAAGATTCTCCACTCCCTTTTATGGGATATTGGTAGTAATCTCCAAGTTTCACCTTGTGAGGTGACTCATGTTTTGACAAATTGATAAAATATTCTTTGTATCATGCCATATGCTTGGAAGCTCCACTATCCACAATCCAATCGTTGCTTCCATGGGCAATAGTACCGATAAGACCCGATATCAAAACATATTCTTCATCACTTGAATAATATTCTCTTGTTCTTTTGTTTGTTGGTTCATCATCTTCAACAATATGTCCACGATGCATCTTATTCTTATTGGCCTTAGTGGATCCTTTGTTTATAGGAAATTGTTTTGTAAAGTGGCATTTTTCATCACATGTGAAACATCTAAGATTGGAGTAGCCCCTTTAACATCTATGATTAATTTGGAATGTTTTGGGCCTTTTGTGAGGGTGATTCTCCCTCTTGGTTTTATTCTTCTTTGCATGAGCTGTTAGGGCTTAATCGTCATTAGCTGCCATATTTTCTTCTCTTGAAACTAATCAGGGTTATTCTTTGGTGCATTCCTCCCAGAATCTGTTGAACTTTATTAGCTTATTTCTAGTGCATATCCCTTTGATGAATGATCCCCATGATCTCTAGATATCATTCAAGGTAGTCATCACAATCTCTCCTTCTTCGAAATTTTATTCAATGGCTTCAATTTTTTTTTTGATTTGAGAAAACCTTGTGAAATAAGGTTGAATGGTTTCTAAGTGTTGAATATTCACATACTTGAGTTGATTCCTCAAGGTCATATTCTATTTGATGTTATCTCCTTCAAATAATTTGATAAATGCATTGAACATATGCTTGGGAATATTCAACGATGAGAAATAAGGGATAAGATGATATTTGATGGAGTCTACAATAATCCTCTTGGATCTAACCATATTCTTCTTGTGAGTTGCTTTGGAATCATCTCCCTCTAGTTCCAGAACCTTTGCAGTGATATACTTGTCCAAGTAATTATCTTCTAAGGTAATAGAAATTCTATACTTCCATGCTTAGAAGTTGTTAGGCCCTTCAAGATTATCCTCAAGCTTGGTGTCATTCATCATTTTCATATGAGAACCTCAAATTGAAATATAAAAGAAATAGATCTTACCAATTTCATATTCCCAAACAACTTCTTGACTTAGGTAACCTAGGGATTGATAGAGAGACCCTATTTCTTCAAACACAGAATATAGAAAGATGTGCCCCCTTGAGGTGAGTTGTCTAGTGATGCAATTTTTCAAATTATGTGGAGGGAGGACCCAAAAAATTGATCCCCCAATTCCTTCCCGCAATGTCTCGCACTAAAAAATGAAACTGATTGAAACTAGAATCTTTCTCCAGCAAAAGATGTGCTTCCTGGAGGTGAGTTAGCCTAGCCCTCTTTTTTGGACATTTTGTGGAGAAAAGTGTTAGAACTAGGAAGACCTAATTTCTGCAGCTGTAGAGTTCATTGTTTCAAGGTGGCTCTGATACCATGGTAATGTTTTCACTTTAATTCAAATATGTTAGATATACAATATAATGTAATATGATCACTGAAAGATAGACAATCAAAACACAAAATAGACATAGATTTTATCCTGGGAAAACCCTCTCTCTGGAAAATGACAACAAATTATTCAGTATAGATTTTTCACTAATTAGTGTATTTCCAAACAAATATATAAAACCCAATATATAAGATCACTTCTGCACCTTCTTCTTCTTCCCAACGAATTTTGTCTTTCTCTTCCTTGGAGTGAAATTGCTTAGACTTGTTGTGTGTCCAAATGAGGGAGAGTGCCTCCCTTTTTATACTCTTTGATGTGGGTGATATTTTTCTCAACAGGGCTAAATTCTCTTACTTGACTAGGATGACTTCTCTTGTGGGAGACCAAAAATACATTTTACATTATTCTTTTGGGGGCTATTTTCCTGAATTACAATAGAGGCTTTATCTCGATATTATTACATGACCATGTATAATAATAACATCTCCAAATGGAGGAAAAACATCCCCAAAGGATGCATAATAAAAATAAGACAATTATAAAATAATAATACAACAAAAAGAATAATATCTTCTGAAGTTACATTTACAACAACAATATTAAGAACTAAGATGTTTGCACCTACATTTCCTTTTAATCCCACTTGATTCTTAATAAATAAGAAAATAATATGGATATCCAAATATCATCTTTCATAGATTAATATTAATTGAACTTTTTTTACCATAAACCATGGAAGTGTAATACCAAGGACATGGAAAAGCATCATAATATCTATACAAGTTATTTTACTAAATTTATTTCTTAAGAACCCTTTGGTGTTTTTGGAAAACCTACCAAATGCATAGGTTTCATGCTAATGAGACAAATTGTTTATGATGGACATGGATTAGGCAAGAGAAGAGAATGGATTGTGAACTCCATTGTGGTTGAAAATAGGCTCAAACATGAAGGTCTAGATTTTAGTAGATAAGAGGAAGTGAGTGAATTTAGTTCATCTCTTAAAAGCTTAGATTGGGCTAAGACTACCAAGATAACATTTGTTAAGGAAATAATAATCGAAGAAAATCTCATTTCAATCAAATAAAAGGAAATAGGAAAAGAAGTGGGAAATAAATCCCTATTCTATCATGCATGTAACATATCGGATGAGGGAAATCAAGGAATTTTTTGGCCATCCAAATTAGCACCCACAAGCACAAACTACAGATGTATTGTAAGGCATTCTAGTTTTCTTATATTGTAATAGAAAATGCCACAATGTTTATTATTGTTGGAATTCTTGTTTATGTTCCATTTGTGGTGTGAGAAACCACCAATGGACTACATTCTAGAAAAATAATTCCATAATTGAAAGGAAGAAGAACATTGACAAGAAGAGAATTCCAAGAAATCCATGTAGTAGCTTGAAATGTTTCAAACACTACAAGTTAACTACACACTAGGAGGCCAAGTGTTGATGATTGATATAGAAATTCATCCCAAGAAGTGCACAAATAAAGGAAAATCTTGGATAGTCAAGGTTAAGGGGAAGCAAGAGTTTCTTACCCTAGAAACCTACGAGAAACAATTGTTGAGGGACCTATAACAATAAAAGATGTAATCTCCACTAATTAAATGTATACCATGTTTATGCTCATATCAAAAGTAGCTCCTATTTAGATCTTATTTTCAATATTGGAGTGAAGCACCCTTTTTGGATATTTATTGGATATTGATGCAAAGATTTGACTCAAAGGAATTATTTAAACTCCATGAAAACCAAGAAGAAACTCTAATCTATGACATAAAAGGAGGAAATCACACAAGTGTGGAAGTAGAAGAAGATAAATCATTCAATTAAAGGTTTTCGGGTACTAAAAACTATGAATGGGGAGGTGTAACCTAGAATGGATTGGAATAACTTCAAACTTTGCAAAAATAATTATTGGAAAAGTCTTAATTTGATGGTGATGGGAAGATGAGCCAATTTTCCTAATGGTTGGAATTTCAAGTAAACATTATAATAAACAATATGTGCTTGATGCAAAGGAAACCAAGAGAGATGGAAAAGTTTTACTTGATAAGAAAACAAAGAAATTTTGAGCATGTCGATGGTGAACAAAGATTGCCTCTAAGACAAAGCAATATGAAAAACTAATGTCAAAGAGTAAGAATACATGGATATTTGTTGAGAGCATATATTAGGTACAATTATAAATTCTTGAACATAAAATATAACCCATCTTTGTTGGTTTTCTTATTTGGGTTTTTAGGTTAATCTATTGTTTTTGTGTTGATTGATGTGTGAATGAGTTTTTTTATGTAAGTGCTTCATTTTGGTGTTATTTATTGCAGTCTAAACTATACCATTGTGGAATTGTTTCAATTTGGTATGGTTTCTCTTTGGTTTAAAAAAACATGTTACAACCCATTGTGGCACTGAATCACCTCTAATTGAATCATGTTAGCATTCACAATCGAGTCTTTAATTTTCCCTTTTTTGAGGCTATTTAATCATTAGAAATCATTGATTATAGTGCTAATTTCCATATACCATGAATTGGTGGTTACACCCATGAAGATATTTCTCATTTAATAGATTTCTTGGCCAAAATCTAAAACCAATTGAGTAATCATACTCCTATAGTGCTTCCCTTTGATTGGTCCAAGGCTACTCACCCTCAACCAATGGATTCTTTTACTATATATATATATATATGTGTCTTTCTTTCTTTATTTCTTTCTATCTAACATGGAATCTGCAAACAAATTAAGTGGTTGGTTGAACATTGTAAACTTATAGTCATCGACTTTGGTAGAACATACATGAATAATGTACTTTAAATGTGGATAGAATATTAATGAAGTTCTATGCTTAATATTCCTTTACACTAGGCTGCATTGCTTTGTTGGCCTAATATATTTAAAATATTGTTATCTTTGTTGGTGGAATTGGCTTTGGCCTTGATCTGGATTTATGCAGGAACGCAACATAATACAAAAATAACCATAGAAACAAATATGCAGCAGAAATAAAACTTCATTTCATTAATCAATAATTGAAACTTGTTTACATATAGAATTGAAATAAACTAGCTAGAGAGTGCTGGTAGCTTATCTCTGAGAAGAGATGTGGCGGCTACATTCCTCTGAACTCTATGTTACAATGAGGCTCGAAGGCCTATATATTATTGAGAAACAATGGAAACCATACACATCCAAAACCCTAACCCTAGGAGGTGAAACGCCTTAATGTGGGCCCCGTTGGGTAACTTGGTACATCAATTTCCCGGGGTCATAACTTTAGCATACTACCTCCATTTGACGTGCATGATACATCGTTAGAAAGATGTATTTAAGGACTAGATCCATAAACAAAAAATATTAAGCCCAGAATGGACTCATATTTGCCCAAACATTTGATGCCAAAAAAACGTCGTTTAGGGCCTCAAAACGGCTCTAGAAGTTTAGGACCCAAAAACTTCCAAAAATAGTAAATTGTGCTACAATTAAGGAAACTGGAAAACTGAAAGAAACAGTGGTGGGGGTCCAAGAGGAATAGTTGGGTGTCCACCAATATCCTCCTGGATCATTCCTCCCCCCTTAGGAAGAAATGGTCCCCATTGCGTTGTGTTCCTCCATGAGATGAGGAAACTTCTGTTGAACTTGGTCCCTGGTGAGCCACTTTCCCTGGTGAAGGAGTTGGCCTGCTTTGACAACTTGATATAGTTGGATCTTCTGCTGGTAGGTGTTCTTGATCTGTGTGTCCATAATCTGATGAGTTGTGGCTTGTTCCATGCAGTCACGGTTTAATTCTGTTGGTGTGACTTGTTCTACCACGTCTGATGTGTCCAGTAGAGGTGGAAAGTAGGTCCGAAGGAGGTCCACATTGAACACTGGGTGCAAACCAAGGAATGGTGGAATACTGAGCTTGAAGGCATTGTTCCTGACAGCCTTGGTGATGGTGTATGGCCCATATCGGAGCGGGAAAAGCTTGCGGTCGGGTCTAGCAAGGCGCTCCCTCTGTAAATGTAGCCACACTTTGTCGACCACCTCGAAGTTGTGTTGCACCCAATGCTGATCATGTCCCTGCTTGTACTTAGCATTGGATCTATCCAATATGTCATGAACCTATTGGCGAATGTGTTGAATGCGCTCAACGAAGCTGTTTGCCTTGGAAACTTTAGACTAGATATGAGCTGAATCAGCCTAAGTAGCTGCAAATGGCATGGCTACATCAATGGGATGGATACTTCCCTTATGTCTGCATGAACTATAGGGGTCGATGGTCTGTGTGGATGATCGTTTCCTTCCCTGAAATGTAATGCTTCCATTGTCGATAAGATTGTACAATGGATTACGTCTCTTTGTCATAAGTGGGATATTTGTGGACTGTGTTTGACAGTGCCTCATTGTGATATGCCACTAGATGCCCTTATTGAGTTTGGACTGCACCAATAGCATATTCAGAGTCATCTGTCTTGATCTCAAATGGTTTTTGCAAGTCTGGTAATGTGAGCAGTAGGGTACAACAGAGGCGATGTTTCAATTCTGCAAACACCTTCTGCTGAGTTTCTGAACAAAAGAATTTTTCTTTCGCTCCTCCCTTGGTGACTTGACTCAAGGGCCAAGTGATATGAGAGAATCCCAACATGAACCCGTGGTAGAAATTAGCAAGGCCCAAAAACCTGCAAAGCTCTGTTAGAGTAGTTGGGGCTGGCCAATCCCGAATGACTTGGATCTTGGTTGGATCAACATGTACCCCACAGTCATCAATAATGTATCCCAAATACTAAACATGGGTCATGCCAAAAGTGCACTTGTCCAAATTGGCACACAACTTGTGCTTCCACAATGTTTGGAGGATCTATCGGATGTGGTGGAGGTGCTCTTCCCAAGTTTGGCTGAAGATTAGGAAGTCATTCAAGTACACTACTACAAATGAGTTGGTGAATGGCTGCAAGATGTCGTCCATCAGTCTCATGAAGGTTGCAAGAGCATTCGTTAGCTCAAAAGGAATGACCAACCATTTGAAAAGGCCCTCCTTGGCTTTAAAGGCAGTCTTCCACACATCTGTCAGCTCGATCGGTACCTGGTGATACCCAAACTTTAATTCGATATTGCTAAACTATTTTGCCCCTTTAAGCTGGTCCAAGAGGTCATCAATCCATGGGATTGGGTACCTATTCCAGATAGTGATCTTGTTCAGCACCCAATAGTCAATATAGAGTCTCCAAGTCCCATCCTTTTTCTATACCAACACGATCGGGCTCCCACAGGGCGATGAACTTGGTCGGATGTGACCCTTCTGCAGCAGCTCCTGAATTTGCCTCTTAATTTCATCATTCTCCATAACAAAGTGATGATAGATCGTTCCATTGGGCAGTGGCACACCTGGGGTCAGATCGATGGAGTGCTTGACTTGACAGTGGAGAGGCACCCTGGTGGGTGAGGTGAATATGTCTCGGTACTCCTCCATGACCTTGTCCATTTGTTGTTGTCATGTGTAGGGGCCCTGTTTGGAGGTTTTGGCCATGATATTCTTCTTTCCGTAAGTATAGATCATCAAGAAAACAAACTTCCCGATTTTGGAAATGAGCTTACTGTATTGTTTTACAGTAACCAAAGAGATAGCTGTAGGAGGTGGTACCTCTGGTACCCTGTACAAATTATTTCTCAACGTAATACTAACAGTGCAAGGCCAGGACTCATACACAACATGTTGCTTCCATAAGTATGGTTGACCTAATAATACATCACAAACATCAAGAAGAGAAATATCACATAATACCTCATCGGTGAATGGCTTGATGCTGTAGGGAAGGCAGCACTGCTGGCTGATGCGAAGATCTCATCCTTAGTGAAGCCACCCGATGGTGTACAAATACGGGTGTGCTGTGGTTGGAAAACCCAACCGCTTCATGACCTCTGCTGAAATTAGGTTCTTTTGGCTCCCACTGTCAATGATGAACTCTAGTGGGGAACCCTTTACCCACATTTGGGAGTGGAAAAGATGCTCCTCCTCCCTTGAAGCTTCTGGTTCTTTCTTTTGGATCTTCGTGGTGGCAACGATGGCATTGGGCTCTGCAACAATAATCTTATTCCCTCTGTCATTCCCCTTCTTGGGTTTAGATTCAGTGTCAGAGTATGAATTTGATTCAGAAGCCTTTATCTCAGCCACCAATGACTGCTTAGCTTGACACTCACTTGTGTTGTGAGTGGGGCTCTTATGGAACTCGCACCACTTTCCCGATTCCTTCTTCAGCTTTGTAGTGTTGCTCTTTGCTTGCGGCTTTGTCAAGTTTTCTTGAGTCGCCATGCCTTAGCTATGTCCTTGGTTCTGCAGTTTGGGGGCACCTTTCCCTTGCTTCTGATTCACAGATCCAAAGTCTCACTTTTTCTGTTTGAATTTTTGCTCAATTTTGGCAGTATACCGATATGTCGTACCAAGCGAGGAGATGTTGAGGAACTCCATTTCCTCTTGCATGTATCTATGCATAAAAATATGGTACTTTAGCACCAAATGTTTCTCTGAATCTTTGATACCAAACTTGGTGTGCAGGGTATGGAACACATTCATCAGCTCATGCACATATTGACCTCTTTGCTTCCGCAGCGTAGTCCATTGGATGTACTTGTCCTCATAGCTCCCCACCGGATAATATTGTCCCTTTATGGAATCTTGGAAAGAATTCCAAGTGGGTACGACTGAGAACAGAGAGGGTTCCTCCTCATCCTTTCTCTCATAGCAGGTTTCCCACTAGTCCTTGACATGGGGGGCGGCTTTGAGTAGAGAAAAAGTAATCTTTTCCTGGTCAGAAAAGTCATGAACTAAGAAATATCCTTTTAATAGATTCAACCATTTATCTATGGTGTCTGTATCTATTCGACCATCAAATATGGGAATGTCGAAGTTTACTTGTACCTTAAAAGGGGTTGCACCTCCAGAGTGGCTACTAGATGCAGATGCGCCGCCAGTGGGAAGTTGTTGAAGGATCTGGGTGAAGTTATCCATCATCGCATTCCTTTGTTTTTCAAGGGCCTCCTTGAGCAACATTTTGATAGGATCTTCTGTGCCCTCATCTTTCTTTTCGTCCCCCATGGGTGGCCGTTGTAGAAATTCAGGCCTGCAGTAGATTAATTTCACTCACAGCAATTAACAATTGATCATGCAAATTATCAACAATGGAGACTGAATATGGAGCTGT